>SNQJ01S0035247.1:115258-135852 GCA_010110895.2 Picea sitchensis
AAGTGAATACAAAATAAATTATTTAAATAATAAATTTAATGGAGAAATTAGAAGCGGGTTAACCCTAAAATAAGGAAAGTGGGGCCAAGTGACCTAGAAGATGTTTTTAAGGAAGCTACTTGGAGAGTATAAATAAGAGGAAAAGCTCTCTCATTTTAACCACACTTGAGAATATTGAATATATATATTTGTATGAGTTAACCAAGGATATATAAGCTGAAATTATGAGGAAAGGTGAATAAAATAAGGTCAAAATGCAAGGAAGGATAAATTCTTTTGATGGTGCTTTCTAAGGTATGTTATTTACAGGTCATCTCACCATTTTCACTATAACTTTTTTTCTGTAATGATTCAGACCATGAAATTGCTATGCAATTGAGAAAACATAGATAGGTATCTATGGTAAAAAATCATCTTGTGGTTCGTTGTACTTTTGGAGTTTCACTCCGTGGAAAATAGGATTTGTGGCTAGTCCTGAAACTAGTCAAAAACAAGTGTTTCGGGTAAAAACATCATAACTTCTTCATAACAGATCCAAAGTCAGTGAGACAAAATGTTTTGGTTAGGGTAAAATATTTAGTATGTTGTGTAACAGTATTACATCAATGCAATGAATATTTTGTGTGGTCCATGCTCTACAAGGTCACTCTCTAGAATAAGCCAGAATTCAACAAGGTATGCCATTTTTGCTATAATGCCTTTTCTGAGAGGTTCCAAGTAGTTCCACCTGGATGAATTGCATAAAACACACTGAATAACATTGTTTATCATTTTCGTATCTTTATTCATTATAGGTACAAAGCTATGATTATTTCAAGTTGGGGTTGTTGACTAATCCAAAACTAGTCATGGTTGAGAGAAGCAATTGATGAGTTGGCACATACATGAGGTGTATAGTTGATGATGTTGGTACATATTGATGAGTCATTTGACACATTATTTTTATATACTTGGTACATGGTTGGATTCACTTGTTTATGGTACAGGTTGATTACAGGTTGGTGCATGGTTGACGCACTTGTTTATGTTGACAGATTGATATCTGTTGAGGATTGTTGCCTCATTTCAGTTGGTGATGAGAATGTAATATGAGTCTTGAATATAGAGTTGGTTATCTTGTAGAGTTGTAGTCTATTCAGTTGTTGCTGAAAAACCCTTGGATTGAAGTCCATAATAAAAAGAAAAATTGCACATACATCTTGTGTTCTTTGTGTTCTTTGTGGAGATGATTTGCTGATGATATGTTGCTGATATATGTTGTTGATATGTATTCACATATAACTTATTATAAATGAAAGCAATGAGTAATGAGAAAATGTTGAATGTTAACTAAGGAGTTTTTGTGTAAGAGGGAAGTTTTGGGAAAAAAATCCCCATACTCATTCACCCCCCCTCTAAGTGTGGTAGGTGTGTCCAATATAATGGATATAATTATGTCTTTCATGGGCCCTTTAGATAGGAAATATTAGGGCCCATAAGGATACATCCATGGTAATGACTATGATGTTTTCAATTTGAGGTGTATGGTGAGCCATAAGGGAACAATGCCTCATTGTAGAATGCAGTGGCAATTTATGATAATATACACTAGTCGGAATGTGAAGGGAACATACTAGGGTTAGAGTGGGTAGTCTTGGGTGGATTAGGGTTTTGGGGTGTTATACATAAATGATGATAATGCAAATTTTTATCTATAGCAATGGAAAGGAGGAAGACCTTATCAATATTGTGACATTCAAATATAACTACTTCATTATGTAAATAATGAGTAAGCTAGAAATGAACTTAATAATAAGTACCCATTCAAAATTTATGATTTTGAGTGAAAGGAGAGAGTGTAAAAGATCTTGATGTATTAGTGGATGGCCTTAGTGACTGATGAAAATAAAACCAACGAGCCAACATTTTTTGCGGATAACCTAATGGATAGAATAGATTCCTAAGTTCCTATAAAAGTGCATCACTTATGTGAATTTGTTTAGTGGTTAGATATAATGTTCTATACTATGACATCCCCAAAAATAAAGTATTTTTGAAATTTAAAATCTGTTGGAAAATTATTCCGTTTTTAGTAAATTGGAATTTGGAATTTTTTTTCCATTTATGGCAATTCCGAATTTCGAATTTGATAATTGCAATTAATTATTATGAATGTTGGACAGAAATCTAATTTGACCCAACTAACTATTTGGATATGACACTTGTATGAAAATAGAATATTTTATATCGATTGGAGGAGGACAAATGGAATAGCCATGTTAAAATCAGCTGACCATGACTCCATGAGTGGGGAACATGCTGGAACTACCTCTAGGATGATTGTTACAAGTGGAAAATTAGAGATTTGGCCATTGGCAGCCCCTGAAAATCAAGGATTTAGAAAGCTGCGAAAATTCCCAAGGGGGAAAGAAAGACCTAGGCAAAAGGGGATTGTTTTGTTAAATAGCATATGTGAGGAGGTAGGACACTGCCTAGTATGCTAGGGAAAAGAACTACTGAATACTTGCTGTTATGAACACTGAACATTGAGTGTGAGGAAAGGAGAGGATTACAAATAGAGGAAACATTGTTGAAGAGGAGATTTCAAATTCGCCCTCATGGATTCATGGTCAGGCTAGGGGGTGAATCGAGCAAGTGATTTGACTGCCCAGTTCTAAGGTTGGGAGGAACATGGTTGTTCCCTTTGTTTTCCAGCAAACCAATTCAGATATGTACGCTTTACTTTCCTTATTACATTTGTGTTGTTAGAACTAGTGTATATGTTTGTTGTTCTAGAGGAATGATTTTACTGTCGTATGTAATTATTGAACTGCTGTAGATGATTTGTATTGCTATTCTAGATGAATTGTTTTACTGTCGTATGAAATTGCAAAACTACCACAAATGATTCATGTTGCTATACAGATGATTATTTTGCGGTCATATGTACATTTCATAATTCTGTAGATTAATTGTGGTAGAAATAATTGGGTTTGATTGAAGATTTTATCTATATAATCACAGTAGGCTAGTTGTTGTAGGTATGACTATGTCTATATGGTTTGTTGTATGTTATCAGTTGAAAATAAATCATCTACCCGATTAACAAATATACCTATATTATTGTTGTATGCATATCCCATTGTAATCATCTGTCCAACGATAAATGTATGAGTTTGTATACAATACCTATAGTAGTAATGGAATTGAATCTCGACAATAAACCATATTACAGAACCATCAGAAAACTAGTCGTGACAGGGATACATCTAACCTATATAAAAAAAATATTTTTTTTTTAACCCAGAAAATCCCCAAGGGTATATCCTGGGACCTCCCATCTATCATGAGATCATGTACTTTTTTTTTCAAAGTCTGCAGTGGATTTTCAATTGGCGTAAACCTTAAAATAAATCTGGAAAGAACAAATCTGTGCTGAAAATTCAATTGGCGCAACCCTTAAAGAGACCCAGAAATGAATCTCGGGAGTATTATATTCCTTTATATTTGATAGTATTATAAGTCATGGATTGTATAATAAGACTATAGAAACCATCGACTTCAACAACGTGGGAGAAACTCTCACTGTAAACTTAAGTTAAATTAGATAGATATATAGATACGCATATGACCACACATTTATACAGGAGTATATGTGTATAATAATTATAAAATTTACTCTAACTGAATGAAATTAATCAACGATGGATACAAGAAATTTATGAGTAAATATTTCATTTATAAGTATTCAAAATGAATTTCAAATCATTGTATAGCCTGCCCTTTCCGTATTTTCACAATATGGATATCTTTTTGAAATATCACTACAAGACAAATATACAGAGATTAGCAAAGAAAACCTCAACAATTGAAAGGAAATTCTAACATTTATTTAACTAAAATTTTAAGGTATGTACATCTAATGATTCAGACAATAGTCTTAAGAAAAACATGCCAGGGAAATAACCCAACATCATTGGGATTCCTCCAAAACCCTCAAGAGTTTCTGTTATTAGAAACCAAAATACCTTTCTGAGTAGAACCCGTTTTGATCCAGTGTCGTGTTCCATGTGGACCTATAAGGGATGAAGTAATTAATTTAGTAACAGGATAGAGGTCTTTCCAAAGATCGAAATTCAACAAAACATACAAGAAAATGGTTGGACATAAAAATTTTACTTATCTTCGAATCACCATAGGCAAGCTTCCAACCGAGTCGTGACCGCTAGTGAACTGAAAGGGGAGGAGTGAACTTGATCAATCTGATGGGTACCCTCGCATCAAACAGGGTCCCATCATTAGTGACAATATCATGTAAAAGAGTAGGGTTTTACAAGAAATGTGATTTCGTAAATATACAGGAGTCCCAACACTAAGTCAAATAAACAGTACACAAAGGACGAATACAATTTAGTGGTACAGAGGAAACATACAAGCCACAAAGAGTACATTAAAAAGAAACTTATTCAATACACAGATAGTATGAGAATACCCTCTTCCTTGTTTAAACATAGGAACCGGTTTCGAGGTAAGAAAGTTTGATTAATCATAGAGTAATACAGACACAACCTCTTCATATGGATGAACCGCGACAAAGGTGGTACAAAGCCCATGGACCTTTATTTGTGGCACTTTATAGGAATTTTGAACCTGAGAGGTATCATTAAACTAGGACCTACAGAAGAAAATTATGACTAATATTCGGTCCTCCTTTTAAGGGTTAGGATTATGGAGGAGTGCAGTGTTCAGTCAGAATAAAATTCTTGGAGATAGGTAGATAGAGTGTTATCAGACTAATCGGTAGGTGCAGACACTAACAAATCTCCCTAGATCCACCTGAATATAGAACAAAATAGGACAGGACATGACTCTTTCCCTAAGTTGCAATCATTGAATTAACTAGTAAGGAGGAACAAGTGACATACCTTTGTATCACTTCCTTAGGTCTCTTTTGCTCCCGCTTCACTCCGGTGCTCTCGTGAGGTCAAGTCTGAGACAACACAAATCAACCAAAGTGAAGATAGCGAAATATATTCAATGTCAACTTATGCATATGATCAAGGAATTACACAATAAAGTAAGAATGACTTTATGGGAAAAGGACATGTCGCTGTATCATATTAATTGAAAGTAGAAGATACAAACTGATCGCCTTGATGTCGCAAGATTCCTTTCAGTGACTCTTGTTCCCAACACACACAATTACTCTGTACTTGCACAAAGAAGATCCAATTCTTCTCGATAGACCAACTAGAGCCTTCAAGCCTCTATCTAAGCAGGGTTCTTCATGCAATTCCTTCACCAATTCTTCAATTAATCTTGCTTAACCTTTTCCATGAGAATCCTTTCAATATATAGGAGAAGGAGAGATGGTTTCATGGATGAGGATGATCCCATCAAATCTGTGAAGTCAGTAAAATGACAACCATACGAATGCCAACTCATTTTCTAGAAGATTCCCTTCTAGAACCCTCGAGACCTCTTCTCCTTTCCAAGCTTGAAAATAGGTTCGCACCCTATGTATGGAGAAAAATGCGAGAATTTCTCACCCTAGATGAAGGTGGCCTGTGGGAATGATTCATTCTCATACCCTAGGCCATATGCAACCTATGAACTCACTTTGAAAATGTGTTTTTGGAAGGAGAGAAGATCCACTTTTCTCAGGAAAAAAGTCCTTGTTGGGAGCCTGAAAGCACCATTGTTAATACATCACCAATATGACCAAAATCATGTGTAAAAGAATGCCCCCCAAAGTATGAGGATGGAATCAGTGACAACCGAAATACTTTGTAAACTGCGTGTGTGTGTCGAAAACCAAGAGTGCACCTAATCAAAAACCTGCAAACAACCAAGCATCTGCAGAATATAATACCAGTTCTGAGGTAGGAATCCCCATACTCGGATCACAAATGGATGACATCATGAACATGGGTCATGGCCACCAATCATACACCCGTTGATCCATGCCGTCAAAATATCACATAGCCACCAAGAATACACTGTGGATCTATGCAAGAAGATTCAAATTAAGACGACATAGCCACGTAACATACAAAGTGGATCTATGTGTCAGCAAATTATACATATTCCATCGCAGCCTGGATCAAAGAGATGAGACCCAGGGTCTTCAATCCTTTCACCTAAAATTATGAATCTAACCATGTGATTACATGTGCCGAAGTTGAACATGGTAGAAACCACTTGATTACTGGTCATTGATGAAACAGTTAACAAGTGCGAGGGAAATCACCATTAATGTCAATTACTCCCAAGGTACACTAGTACAATCCACCGAATGTTAATAAATGAGTTGATGTCAAACATTTGACGGGATCTCCCAATCAGGGGTCAATGATGAAAACCCACCGTCGAAAGCAAGGAAACCTGCCATTGAGGCATTCAAGTTCCAAGGTACCAAATAATTTCTAAGTCTTGTTTTCGGATAATGAGTTGGAGTCGACGAAACAAAACTTGTCATAGGAGGGCCTTGATGTGTTCCCCATCAATGACATGAAATGAGTAAGAGATTTTGAAGGTGGAACAGAGTATGATGTAGGTGGAACTGGACACAAGGAAGGTCGACACAGAGAGAATGGACAACTGTAGATGGCTGACTCAATAGAGGTTCCGGATAAACTTATCTTGAACATATGAATGACACGACCAATGATTTGGCGGAACTGACTCAGAGACAACTCAGGATATGACCTTGTAGCAATTCGAATGAGAGACAAATGGATTTCCCAAACTGGCTTCAGATAATGAGCAGGGGGGTGTCATGTTCAAGAGCGACACTTACTGCCAATAATATGAATACAAAAACACCATAGAGTTTACTGAGCCTCGGGTCTTTAACTGGTCAGACGCAATCCTTCATAACGTGAAGAGGCAGTTGACTAAATGTAGGAAAGGCGACCTGAAGCAATTCAGGTACGGATCACTTTTGGTGTCCTTATTTCTTGAGAGGGTTCCCTTGCTGAGGTTCCAGGTTGAGTGGGGTTTACAGGCTCCATAGGATCCGAGGATGTTGAGGTAGTGTAACCTCATCGCCCGACATGTAGCTGGACCAATCATCAAATACAATGATTCCTTCTTTGACTGGTTGCGGCCACAGATGTTGATGGTCGACGATTATGCCTATGTCGGGTTGGAATTCCGAGGGGATCCATACTTGTCCCTACCTGAGGGTGATCAGTGGGGATATCTAGCTAAGAAGTACACATTTTTTCACTTTTTAAATGTTTTCATGAGTTTTAACATATGCAAATATTTTTATGTTTGTCCAAGGTCTAATTACAAAAATTATTTTTTGATGACATAGATGTGGGGCCTTATCGACCTCCTGGTACTTCTCCTATTCAACGATGAGGAGAGGTGGCTCTAATGCCACGATGGGATGCTGAATATTATGAGGCAGTGGAACAAAACTTAGAGGGGTTGACTGCTGACATTCCGGACATGCCTCTCATAGAGGTCCCACGGCGCTATCAACATCATACGATGGGCGTGTCAGAGTCTATTGGCCAACTGCTTCATAGGGTTGCCTGGGCAGTTGTGTGTTATCATGAGCTTCATCCATGACGTTACTTTGTAGAAGCTATGAGCTTCAGATTTTGAAATTTTTGTCCTTGGACAAAACTTTTTGATTGTTATATACATATGTACGGCTTCTACCAGCTTATCTTGTGTTATGTGATGCATGTGATGTGATTGGTTTATAAATGGCCCAAATGTTTGTCTAATACATAGTTATCTAATGCATCAGTTAATGTATTTAGACATCTAGGAATATGTTGATACTCAATATAATCAAAATAACGTTCCAAGAGGCGAATTCACAAATATACCCGTAATAAAGTAGGACTTCGAATAACATAGACATTACTTAACTGTAGTACTACTAGTTGTGAATTGATTCATACAACCAAGTGACAAATACCGAGAGAGATAGCATCAATCAACAATTCGATAACGAAGCTATACTTTGCAATATTGTTGGTCGCACGGTCGAGGCACACACCTCGTAGAGTGATAAGTTCGTTTGTAGGGGCGTAAATTGCCCACGCTGTAGAAGCAAGGTTCTGAGTACTACGGCTAGCGCCATCAGTGAAGCCCATGTGGGGTAGCCAAGACTCCGACATATGGAAACCAAACACAATGAAACATAAGGGAAAAGACCATATAATGAAAAAAACATACTACAGTAACACATAAGAAGTATGATACAATAAAATACAAGTACTCGTGCACAAGTGATCTTATGGATAGTACTTCTTTAAGTACAACCCATTTCTGGGTTCACTCAAAGGGATACCATCGTAATCTACTAACTCGTAAGCTCTTTTCTCCAAAACTTGTTTAACGATATAAGGACCTCGCCACATGGCTTCGAATTTTCCAACTCCTAGCATATCTCGATCTTGTTTGTAGAGGAGAACCAGATCTCCTTCGAAGAAAACGCGAGGCTTGACATGTTTGTCGTATTGGGCCTTGACACGTTTCTTCTGGGCTTCTATGACTAGGGTAGCGTTGCATCGAGTTTCGTTTAATCACATAAGATACAATAGACGTTCTTCCTTGACAAAAGTGTTTGGTAGGAGTTCAAAGGATAGTTTTAGGGAGGGTATCTCACATTCAATCGGGAGGATGGCTTCTAGACCATAGACTAACCGGAATGGTGTGAACCCAGTGGCAGACTTAAATGACATTCGGTAAGCCCACAATACTGAAAAAAACATTGTGTGCCAACTTGTTTTGTGAATCCCTATCATTCGTCAAAGCATGGTTATGAGAACTTTTTTAATTGCTTCGACTTGTCCGTTGGCTTGTGGGTAATAGGGTGTTGAGTTTTCATGGCGAAGACCCAACTTTTCAGTGAGTTCGGACATCATGAAGTTTCGAAAGTGGCTACCGTGATTAGTGACGATAGCTTGAGGAACACCAAAACGAGCTATGATGTGATTGAAAATCAATAATGCGACGATCTTTCCAGTATTGTCAAATGTTGGCATCACCTCGGCCCATTTCGTAAAATAATCTATGGCTACAATAATGTATCCATGCCCCTCAGTCGAGTGGGGGTGACATGTCATGAAATTGATACCCCATTTCACAAAGGGGCCAACGGAGACCACAAGATGAAGAGGAGCAGGATGTGGCCATATTTTATGATTATAGGTCTGGCAAGCATGGCATTTTTGGGCGGCGATTATGGAATCGTTAAATAAAGAAGGCCAAAAATACCCTACTTGTAAGATCTTCTGGGCAGTAGCATACCTGAACATATGACCACCACAGGCTCTAGGATGGTAGTCATTTAAGGCTTTCTCGGCTTCATCGAACGTGAGGCAGTGTTGAAAAACTAAGTCAATCATACGACGATAAAGAGTATCACTGAGGATAATATATTGACGAGCTTGGTAGCATATTCGACGTTGGTCAGTACTGGAAAAATTAGGCCCGAAAGTCTGGGTTTGGAGATATATAATGATATCACCATAACAAAGATCATTAGAACTAATTAGGAAAAGGGATTCATCAAGTAATGAATCAACTACTACATTTTCGGTTTCAGAGTAGGGAAAGTCGCATATCAACTTGGAAAATAATAAGGACTTCTTGGACTTAGCTCGTTCAAATTCCAAGTCAAACTCCTGGAGTATCATGATCCATTTAGAGTATTTTCCCCCTAGAAATTGACGGGTGAGAATGTGTTGCATAGGGTTGCAGTTAGAAATTACCATAGTCTTGCGAGAGAGGATATAGTGCCAGAAACGTTGAACTTCTTGGACGGCTGCCAAGGCCAGTTTTTCGATATGTAAATACTTGGTTTTGGTAGGCACTAAACTGTGACTCAAGACATGTTCGTCATGAGAATCATCCTCCTGGACAAGAACCATGGCGATGGTGTAATCTGAGGCTGCGAGGTAGAGGAAATAATCGTGACTGTAATTGGGGGGAAAGAGAAGCGGAGCACATGTCAGGGATAGTTTCAAAGCTTCGAAGGCTTTGTTTGTGATGGTATCCCATACGAACTCAGACCCCTTTTTGAGTAGTCGCATAAATCCAAGAGTTATCTCGGCATAGTTCGGGATGAAACGAAGAAGAAAGTTTTCTTTCCCTTGCAAACTTTGTAACTGGCGAATTGTAGAAGGAGGAGGGAGATTGAGAATCACCTTGACCTTTAAAGGATCTACCCTAATCCCTTGATGTGAAATAATAAAGCCTAGAAGTCGGCTAGATTCTACGCAGAAAATGCATTTGTGAGGATTCAAGCATATATGGTAAAACCGACAACGGAGGAAAATGGCTCGGAGGTGTATGGGAAGATCGACCCGGTGCATGGAATGAGCGGGTAAGTCATCAAGATATGGCTGCATGATGTTCTTGATATCATGGAAGGCATAAGACATAGTGGGCTAAAAAGTTGCGCCAACGTTCTTTAGACCAAAAGGAAGTTTCCGATAGGCGAAAGTGCCCCAAGGACAAATAAAAGTGGTTTTCTGTTGATCCTTGGGAACAATATTGATTTGATTATATCCGAAGAAACCATCCATTAGAGAGAATATTTCACTTCTGGCACAATCGTCGACAATATGGTCGACGAAGGGGGTAGGAAAGTTGTCTTTAGGACAAGCTTTGTTAATATCCCTATAATCAACGTACACGTGGATTGTGCCTTGTTTCTTATCGATCGAGACAAGATTGGAAACCTAGTCAGTGAGGGGCACCGGGTAAATAAAGTCGGCTTTGAGAAGTTTCTCAACTTCAAGCTTGAAAGCGGTCGCTTTACGTGGGTGAACTGGATGAAGGCATTACCGGATAGGTTTAGCGTCTGGGTATATCTTAATATAATGTATCACAATGTCGTGGTTGATACCTGGCATTTCTTCATAGCTCTAGGCGAAGACATCACAAAATTCTTTGAAAAGTGACTTGTAGGTGATGATTTCATCAGGGGAACATGAAGCTTCGATATGCACATTTTCGACAATTCCAGGTTTGATGGATATGTCAAGGGGAATAGTGGGTGAGATATTGCTTAAGTTCCCTTCTAAAAACACATCGTGTGTGGACTCGAGAATGGTTGAAATGACGATAATGGTCGACGGGGTCAAGATCCGTTGGTAACTCTCAATGGTGTGTTGTTCCATGAAGAGGATGGAATGGTGATGTCCATCATTCCAGGGGGTGTCTTCCATGATAGACATAATCATCTCATCCGTGGGAAAAATGACACGTAAAGGATCTAGAGATAAATCACCAAGAGGGGGGGTAGAAGGGGTTGTCGATTGAATGACCTGATAGGCAAATTCGACCGGACTCAAAGGAATTGCATTGCCATAACGAAGATGATCACCGGGGTTGGGTACCATCCATGGGTCATGAGACGCAGGGGTTCCATGAATCAAGGTGGAGATCATGTTGATTGAAGTGACAGACCGGTGTGGAACATCGGGTGGTGGAATGGGGAAGGTACCCATTAACAAAGAGTCTTTGAGAAGAACTACACTTACATTCTTGTAACCCGGGGGGGTATTGGCGATGAATCGTATGTTGTCAGTACGCGTATCTGAGTTAAAGAAGGCTAATTGGTTGAAGGTAATTACCTTTCCTTGATGTGGTAAATGTAAAACACGAAAAAGAGTCGACATAACTACGTGTATGGAATCAATCCATCTACGGCCAAGAAGAAGGTTGTAATCGAGAGGAGCGTCAAAGACTTTCACTTCAACTTGGACTGTTTTGCCTTCTAGCATGATTGGCAATGAAGGAAGCACACCATAAGGCTTAAAAATAGAGCCATTGAAGGCTTTGAGTGTGTTATGAGATTCATTCAAAGAGGGAGAGTCGATGGCTTTCCAGCAGGTAACATACATGACACACGTCGAGGCACCCTCGTTGATAACAGTTCTACAAATGTTTTTGTCGGAGACAATCACTTGTATTTGGAATATGAGTTGAGGGGGTAACCTTGGAATGTGATATTCCAAGTCAAAAAGTATTAAGTTCGTATCCGTCGGGTCGATTCCATTGATAGCTTTCAACAGTGCCTTCCATTGTATGGGACAACTTTCAAGGACTTTGAGGGATGACATTGCGGATGGTGCTTGGGCCAGATCTTCAATGATGTTGTAGTTCTGGGTAGCACAAGCATGAGGATTGAAAGATGATTTCCAAATGACACCCTTTGGAGGAGGGCGAAGAACTGTGTTGAGGCTCGATCGTTCGAGATGAAGAGGACCGTTGGTAGGTGGAGTTGTGGGAGATGGTTGGACCAATGAAGGAGGTATAACATCAACCTTCTCTTTAGAGGGAGAATAATCTTTGGCTTGAGTGGTAAGTGTGATGTCACTTTTCTTTGAATCACCGGTAGACATTAAGATGTAAGATGTAGTGGAGGGGGATGGTTGGTCATGAATGACCAATTGGGCCTGTTGTTGAGAAGGGAAGGGTTGTGACAAAATGGCCAGAGTGGGTGGTTTCGGGGCCCCTTGAAAGAAATTAGTAACCTCGGTTCATCATGGACAATCCTTCGTGTAGTGATCATCACCACAGATAAGACAAGGGTATCGAGGTTTGCGCTTATCCCTATCGTCAATAGGTGGATTTTTGGTTCTCTCTGCTTGGGAAGTATTTTTTTCCTCCTTATTCTTACCCTTTCCTTTTCTGGATTTGTTTTTACCAGCAGGGGTAGATTGAACAACATTGGCCTCAGAAGTCTTGCCAGTGGGAGGGGTAGGAGACAGAGCATTTTGAAAATTAGAAGAAATGGTTTTGGGGTTGTTTCTTGAGGTGGAATGTGGTTGGGCATGGAAAGTGCGAATCACACCGTCAGCTGCATGAGAAGAAGCAGGAGTAGTTGAAGTGGCAGAAGTGGAAGGACGAGGTGCATCAGGGAGTAGGACGTAAAGAGTACCCGTTTGTGAGTAAACAAGGTCCAGGTATTGAGCACGACTAATGGCCTGTTCTTCCATGACAAATCCACCCATGGAGATGTCACGACCAATGTCATTCACAAATGATTTCGTGAACCACTTTACCAGCAGTTGATCGGGAAGTTTGAGTTTGATGAGACGTCGTCTTTGTCGCCACTCATGAATGTGATCAGAGGTATGAGTGGCTTTGTTTTGCTTGAAAGAACTCAAAATCTCGGTCCCTATTTCATAACGGATCGGTAACTGGTAGTGGGTGAGGAAATCCATAGCTAGGGTGTTGAATTCGGCGAAGAAACCTCGTGGTAATTCTATATACCACTTCGCGGCAGAACCCATGAGAGTTTGTTAAAAAAGGCGTAAACGAATAGAGTCATCCATCAAGGAGTTGGATGAGCACCAGAGGTGAAAAGTCATGACATGATTGTTTGGGTCCTCTCCTACTTTGCCATCAAATTTAGGGATGTTAGACAGTAGCTTGGCTGGTATAGCGGGCCATTGGGGAGAGTGACATATCGGATCGTTTAAAATCCTAGACAGATCTGGAAGGTCCAAGGTGGATAAGAAGGGTAACTGTATATTCACATGTGGGTACTGGTGGCTTTGGGGAGGGAGTCCCATCATCAAACCAGTGGGACCATAAGCAGTCTTCATATAATGCGAAGACCCAAGTAGATTCGGTGGTTGTTGTGGAGGAAAGTATCTCGTAGGGTTGTACCCTTGAATGGGGGCATAAGTTTGTGTGTTCGAGCCCCAAAGAGGATTAGACATACCTAGATAGGGTTGGCCTATGCTGGGAGGTATAACGGATGTAGCTGGAGGCTGTTTCCCCCTAGTCTATTGAGGATTATGTTGTATCAGATGATATCAATACTGGGCCAAGGATGGAGGTATGTTTTGTCCNTGGGGGTTGTCCTCCAATCGGGGGTTGTGTTCCAATCGGGGGTTGTGTTCCAATTGGGATTTGGGCTCCAATTGGGATTTTCCCTGCAAGGGGGGGTTGAGTCAAACCTCCTTGGTGAAATTGTCCACCGACAAGAATCTGGTAATTTGGTGTGAACGACAGAATGGTACCACTAGGATCAGTGTCGCCGATAGAGGACGGAGAAAGTCCTCTGAAAGGGTGGGCAGGAAGTGTTGGAATGAAACTGGGAGGGGAGTGCCTAGAAGAAGAGGGACCACCAGGAGTTCCATATGTGATTTGCGAAGGAATGGGAATAGAGGCATTCAACACACGGTATCTGGGTGGAAGAGTCGGGGTGACTCTAGGAGAAAACGATGTGCCAATAGGGTCTTGGATAGCCGCGGTAATCCTGGTGTGAAGAATCGTAGTATCCGTGTAATGGACCATTTTTAAAGGGAGAGTCAATATGTGGTCAACTCGCAGAGCTTCTGTACCAGGAAAATAATAAGCAGTAGTAAAAGGTACTGCGTCTGGGTCAGAGGTTTCAGGGAACGCAGGTGAGACGGTGATATCAATGCCTACTCCTAAACCAAAGAGATCCCGTCTAAACATGGAAGTAGTTCAAAAAAGGATCTTGGCCCTCAGGTGCTAGAAAAGGTCTAGTCGGTGATCCAGAAGACAAAACAACTAAGTCTCTGGAAGAATTCACTCACATAATACGCCTCTCAAAATCGAGGTGAAGTCAAAAGTCCTCTCGAGAATTGGTAATTCAGAACCATTCTAGAGAGTCAATTCTTTCCACTTGTGGAGTGGTGACATATTGGACTTCACTTTGTTGAGGAGAGCCCTCTGGTGAGCTAGTAGGCAAGGGTTGAGAACCTTCCAGATCTTCTGGGGGTAAGCCTTGCATTCTACATGAACGACCTGGAGGGTCTATTGTGAACGAGTTAAAAACTTTTGAAGAAAATTCTATGGTCAATTTGGGTAAACAAACAATATGTGCTAGTAAAAAATCTAGAAAACAACACCAAGCAAACAAGACCTTCTAGTGACGAAGTTACTAGTTGGTGATGAAATCCAATGTCGCAACAATGAGACGAGAAGGGGCTGGGCTAGGGTGGAAATGTTATGTTGACGACTGCTTAACGGAATTACACCCTGGTGCAAGTGCCCACACATAATCATGGGTATACCCTCCAAGGAGCCCGAGTGAGTTTGGCCAACGTCGATTCCAGGTACTGTGAAGACTTGCCCCTTCAAACTCACCTTGTGTAAGACCCTAAGAAGATAGGACACTAAGGTTACCACCAACAACAGTAAAGCTTGGGGGGATAGTCGATAGTCTGATCCACACGCAAGGGTAGGGTATCTAGCCTGAAATCAACTTGAGAGGATTCCACTCATCATTGTGGGTATACCTTCAAGTGACCCCCATAATACGTGAAATATCTACACCGATATCAACAAATCAGGGTGAGTAACTCTGTCAATATCAATGCGACCTCGAGTTTGACCCTTGTGTGAGAAGGGATTCCCAGGAAAAAATGTTGCAAATGGAATTTGACACTCCTTAACACAAGATGTTATTGTGTGTTTTGTGCTTTGGAGAGTGTATCTCTCTGCTTATTCCAAAGCTCTAGCCTAGCTAATTGTTGGTGTAATAGAGTCCTAGAAAAGAGTTACTAGTGAAATTTTAAAATTGCACAATATTAATAAAGGCTGTTGTTACTCAAAGGAAACAGAGATGAAACCGATGTTGTGTGAGACTCTGACCCAACAATGCATAGATAGGAATGAAAATATATCAATTCTTATTCAATGAATCCTATTTACAGGAGGGAAAGAGAAGCTTTCTAGAACAATCTTGAACTACGATATGCAATCTTCTTTTAGATGCAATATCAACAAATCACGAACAATGCTAATTCTCTATTTGTTCTATTTCAATAATTGATTTCCAATATTTTCAAAATAAAAATTCTTTTAAAAAGAAAAATGTTTTTTACTTTTCAAAAATAACCACACGATGGTGGTGGAACCAAGGAAAACCAATAACTAATGACAAGCAACATACAAAACCCAAACCAATCTTTCAATGAAGACAAAAATGACAAGCAGACAAGGCTGGTCTTTTCAAATGCACAAGGACAATGATTTTCCAAGTGAGCAATTGAGAAAGACAATATATCCCAACTTTAAAACTGATCATCGGCTCCCAACCAAACAAGCACTCATATTCCAAGATCATAGATTATATACTTGCTAAGAAAAGGTCAAGAGATGACAGTTGAGAAAAAGAATGAACAGGAAGAGTCTTTGATTTCTGAAGATTGATCGTCACAAAATACGAAGTCAAGAAACAATCAATCAGTGGCCCAAGAAGTTCTCTCCAGACACACATACAAATCTGGGTATTTGGGCATACAAAAGACTTTAATCTCAAAATTTTGTAAAATGGGTTCCCAAGAAAGGAGTAGTGTACAGTACGAGAATGGAGCATTCTCACAGGATGGTCACAAGAAAAGTGCGAGAGGTTCACACTGGACTGCACAGTAGGGTGTGAACTCCAGTAATTCTCACAGGCAAGAGAAGGTTTCACTGTGAGAATGATTGAAACTAGGCAAAATTTAAAAAAAAAGACAGTTTTTGAAGGGACTTCTGGACCCAGAGAGTCTGTCAGGGAAACTTGAATACTCAAATATTGATAGAAATGAAAAAAGCTAAGGAAAGAGAGAATGGTCAAGGAAAAATGCCAAAAACCACCAAAAAAAAATGGGTTGCATCCCTAGTGGAGTCGCCAATTTTGATATCGGACTAATCGGTAGGTGCAAACACTAACAAATCTCCCTAGATCCACCTGGATCTAGAATAAAACAGGACATGACATGAATATTTCCCTAAGTTGTAATCATTGAATTAGCTAGTAAGGAGGAACAAGTGACATACCTTTGTATTGCTTCCTTAGGTCTCTGTTGCTCCTGCTTCGCTCCGGTGCTCTTGTGAGGTCAAGTCTGAGACAACGCAAACCAACCAAAGTGAAGATAGCAAAATATATTCAATGTCAACTTATGCATATAATCAAGGAATTACACAATAAAGTAAGAATGACTTTATGGGAAAAGGACATGTCGTTGTATCATATTAATTGAAAGTAGAACATACAACCTGATCGCCTTGATGTCGCAAGCTTCCTTTCAGTGACTCTTGGTCCCAACACACACACTTGCTCTGTACTTGCATGAAGAATATCCAATTCTTCTTGATAGACCAACTAGAGCCTTCAAGCCTCTGTTTAAGCAAGGTTCTTCACGCAATTCCTTCACCAATTCTTCAATTAATCTTCCTTAACCTTTTCCATGAGAATCCTTTCAATATATAGGAGAAGGAGAGATGGTTACATGTATGAGGATGATCCCACCAAATCTGTGAAGTCAGTAAAATGACAACCATATGAATGCCAACTCATTTTCTAGAAGATTCCCTTCTAGAACCCTCGAGACCTCTTCTCCTTTCCAAGCTTGAAAACAGGTTCGCACCCTATGTATGGAGAAAACTATGAGAAGTTTGCACCCTAGATGAAGGTGGCTTGTGGGAATGAGTCATTCTCACACCCTAGGCCATATGCAGCCTACGAACTCACTTTGAAAATGTGTTTTTGGAAGGAGAGAAGATCCACTTTTCTCAGGAAAAAAGTCCTTGTTGGGAGCCTTAAAGAACCATTGTTAATACATCACCAAGATGACCAAAATCATGTGTAACACGGAGCTAGGTCCAGGAAAACAACATTCAAATGTTACACAGTATCGCTTCACCCTAACAAATAACTTCTGGAATGGAACCCTGAAGAAATATCGAAGAGATTCACTACTAAATAATGATACAACATAGTAAAGGAGAGTGAGAGACGAAAAACACAAAGGCAAACTACTTAAAAGGCAAAGGGGAAAACCCTTGGAAGCACCAAAAAGGAAAGAAAATGAAGTATCGAGCCTTCGAGAATTGAACAGGTAGGAGCACGATAAGTGGAGCTACTTACCAGTAGCAAGGAAAGATAACAAGTCCAACGCCCTCTCTTTCAAGTTTTAACAACAAGGCAACAACTTGCTAATAGACAAACACTTTGCAGTGATAGCGTGAAACTTACTAGGAAGATTGGTTAAGAGACGTCGCCTCCTTCGGAGGAAGTCCCCATAGTTGTCTCCCCTTCGCCAAGAAACGAAATCACAGAACTAGGCTCTCGGCTAACCTTCCCATGACAAAAGAAAATTTTCTACAACCGAAAGAACCCTTCCTCGTAGAATGAAGGCTACTGGTACAAAAGGCCATGTGATGAGGTAGACTTGGCATGTCCATATTGGACAATAGGTTAGGTGATGGCCTTGACAGTAACACACACCCTGCCCCTTTAATGGCCTGTCTAAGATTCAATTCTTGTCAGACCTATCTCTTCTTTTAACATTAATGGGCTACGGATTAAGGAAGCACCTATGCGACTCATGGACGCCCTTAGCCCTAACCACTACGAACTGAGTTAATGCAATATTTAGTTGATGTTACGTATTATACAGGTGGAGCCAAGCAAGCTTGTTAACATGGGCAGGGGTTATAGAATACTCGTTACACTGAAGTTACCGGAAGGCCTTACCAAACCGTTACCGACCTGATATTATTTTAGCAAAAACTTTTCACAGAGGTATATAATCCAACTCTTTACTTTATCCTTATCCCTAAGTCCTTTTGATCAAGTTTGTTTGATGTCAAGTTTACGCATAAGGCTTAGGGACATAAGTCCCAAATCGTTGTAGTCTAAGCCTATTGTATGGGTATATGTGTATATAGAGATGAAGGTAAATATAACTACAGAACCATAAGTGAATTTTGGAATGCGGAGTATGCACATAGTAAAACTTTGTTTTGAACTTTCTATGTTGAGCAGTAAAGTCAACTGACGACTACCACGACTCTAGCAAACTTTCAGAGTTGAACCAGAAATAGAAAATCCTACCTTCTTGTAATTTCGAATCCATTTAAGGATGAATGTATAAACAATTTTATTTTTTTTTCTGACAATTTTGAGGTTTATTATAGATACAAGCACCATGAACTCCCTCATATTATAGAATTGTTGTATTTTTATGGAATTAGGGTATTAAAATGAGAATATAAATCTCCAAATGGGCTCCTTGCATGGTGCCTCCATACTTAGGAAGTGAAACCCTAATGTCAAGCTAAAAAGGAGCACTATGATGGTGAGTGAGGAATACTTGGACCAATAATGGTAATGTGAATGTGATCTTAGAATGGAAAGGAGTAGATATATGAACCAACAAGTTAAGATTTTGGATAAGAAAAAAAGTTATACGGGTGCGATGGAAGATATAATGTATCCAAAAAAGAAGACATTAGGTTTGTAGAAGAGGAGAGTGCTTGTTGGGTGGAGGGCTCACCTCAAGAAAAGAAAACCCAAAACTTTCTTAGAAAATGTTGGGTGGAGGTTGGGCCTCAATAATCCAACATTGAGAAGAAGAGGTCCTAGACCAACTAGTATAATTCCATCTTATATGGAACATATTTTCTTTGGATCAAGAATAATAGAAAAACATTAAAGAGAAGAAAACATTGATCTTCTAGATTGATGCTTTCTTCATGGGAAAATGTACATATATATGGTCTTGCAAAAGGATACAAGTCAACATATTGAATCCTTAAAAGTTAACTATTGACACAGTCATGAAGACTACTCTAACTATTAAACATAAAGAACTATTAAAATTGAATTGTTCCCATACATATTAAGACTAGTCTGATTGCTCCACTAAGTTGGATGATAATCTAGACAAAAATGTAGGGTTTCTTTTAATATTCATTGGGTACATCCTGTTGGGAGGAACCCCTTGGGATGTTGTATCCTTCAATGTCCTCCTATGCCTCATAACTACATGATGTACATTAAAAAAGTTCATTACCTTGAAACTAGCGTATCAAGCATGTTAAGGCTGAGTGAGAAGGGATGAATTAGGGATGGAAAAAAACGAGTGAAAATTATGTGAAACCCTAATTTACATCCTTAATTGTGTTTTATTTTTATTTTTTAATGTCAAATTTCCTAATATGGGCTTTAGGGAATGGTCAAGAGTCATGTTTTTAAATATTTAGAGTGTGTGACGGGTTGGTTGTAAAGCCTCAATTTTGATGCCCGTAATGTAATCTCATGTAAATATGTGAATTAGCTTTTAAAACAAATGGTATGACTAAGGTCAAAGGAATGTAAATGATGTAAAAAAAGTTATAAATAAGATATGTCACTGGTTGAAATATAAGGGCGACAAAAATGATGGGGGAATGAGAGAGGAAATGGAGGGAGCTAAGGGTGTCAAAGGGGCCAAATCAAAGAATATTATAATTTTTTTTATAACCCAAAGTCATTACCTTATCTTATATATAAATCATATCATCCTTAAGATACATTAAAAGTATTTGGGGAGGAATTCTTTGAGTGCCAAGTGGTAAGTTAGTTATAGGCATATTTAATCCATTTTTTTGGGAGAGATTCTCATAATTTTACCTCATTAGTTTCATCATTCCATCATCATTCTGGCCTGATATGAATGGTAAGAGGAAGGGATCGAATCTTGTAAGGAGAGGTTAATTTTGTTACAATTGTGAAAATTGATATTGAGCATCCCTGGAGATCCCAACATTGATATTTTCCTGGACACTCTATGCTAGAGCTCAGGAAAGGGGTGTGAAAACTCGAGGGATTGCATTGAAAGGAA
>SNQJ01S0035248.1:0-36023 GCA_010110895.2 Picea sitchensis
TGGTGAACCATTGCAGGGGGCACCAGGTTGCTGGGAATTTTGGGCTTGGGGACCAGGATTCCTTACGGTATCCTGGAGCTAGGGAGTCGGACGGGCTGCTCCTAGCTGGTTGGGTGGTTAGTCGGTTTGGGAAGGGTTTGGTCAAAGCAGCAGGCTGGACAAAGCATCAGAGAGGACAACCAGATCAATGGGAGCTAGCATCAGGCAGAGGTATTTTTATTTATGAATTTTGTTGGGTTATGTGGATGATTATGTAAATTATTAGCATGTTGTTCGTAAATTTAATTTATGTTGCTTATATGCTGAAATAAATTACTTGTTGCTTATGCTGAATAATCTTAATGTTTAAATTTATGAGATTTAATAGGCTAATTTAATTTCAGTCTCTACATAAAATACTTGGTTAACTAATATTGAGAAGCCCTTAGGGCCATCTTTTGATAGAGAGAAAACTTATGTGTAGTGGTTTTTGTTATGAACTAATTCCAACAGAATGTTTGTTGTTCACATGGTCTGTAATAACATGTTTTGCTTATAGAATTTTATGATGCAATTAATGTTACTCTTATAGTTTTTTTATTCTTTCTTATATTTAATGTCCTAAGCATATGAGCTGTTGATGTATGCGGAAATGTGACTTAGAATTTTCTGATTATACATTTGTATGCATGCGTTATCTAACTTTGCACCTTCATGGAAACTATCTGATTGGGGTGTTTTGCAGAGTTTATTTTCATTTTAGCTCATTCGGTTACTACGGTTCACTCCTAGCTAGGACATGATAGATTAGAGTAGATTAGGTTCCTGAGCATATGAGTTGTTGATGTATGATGAAATATGAGTTAGACTTTTCTGGCTATACATTTGTATGCATGTGTTATCTAACTTTGCACCTTCATGACAATTTTTGATTGGGGTATTTTACAGAGTTTAGTTTCATTTTAGCTCATTCAGTTACTACGGTTCACTCCTAGACAATATATGATAGATTAGAGATGATTAGTTTTCTTTTATGTATTTATATAATCTTCATCTACATATTTCATTTGCATAAATATCCATCCATCCAACCTCATAACCAATAATGGTAGCCAGGCCAGAATCCGAATGGGTCTCCTAAACCAAACGATGAATAATCTGATTGGGATTGTGTACTAGGGAGTACCCTTTACTGTTGCTAGGAATTTCTACCCCGTCAATAGAATTGGTACTATAAGGAGGGTCAGATGATAAGCCTTCCCATGTGGAATCATTTCATCAATCTTTAACCAGCCCATGGATCCCCTCTGTATCTCTATATGTGATAACCCTTTGAGTCTTCTAAGACCTATCGAGGGAATCTCTGTCAAGACAGTTAATCTCTTGTCAAATTCGAAGTTCGATGGTGAAGAGGATGTCTGAATTTACGCATCTTAATCAGTTTAAGATCACTCGAAAAAATATTAAGATTGTTTGGGACAATGAAACATGTCTACTGTTCATCCTCGCATTCAAAGGGTGGATTAAAGGCTAGTTTAGGACATTGCCAACAAAATCGATTTATAGATGGAAACAATTCATGGAAATATTCACCACGGCTCATGAAGATCATGTTTATCATGAACTCTTTAATGAACTTGCAGAAACACGTAGGCTCGGAAACGATTTTGTGGATGATTTCTTTCAAAGAGTCATGCATATTTATTCAATATTTCCTGAAAGTGACAAAATATCATACCAAGAAATATTTGATTGGTTTTCATTTCTCGCCTCTTCTCCTAAAGAGCATGATCTGGGTGCTCAAATAAAATATCATTCACAATATTCATATCTAACCATGAAGGATTGGGGGTACACATTCTCTAACCAACACTATGACACAACTATGGGAGAATCTTTTCTAGAAATCTCAAACCCCTTAGACTTGGAGTGTGAATCATTTAGTGTATCCCCTTTAGAAAACCATGAACATATTATGGTCTATGACAAATCTCCTACTAAATAAATCTCGTCATTTTCAGAATCTGGAGATCTTCATTTACTTTACACAAGTATGTTTGATAATAATTAGTCACATGAGCATTCACCTGTTTATCATGCAGTGCAGTCTTTACATTACTCTTTCAATGATGAAACACTAAATGATAAACTAGAACAAGAAGAGTGCCTAAATTTGATCGATCAAACACTCTCTCTTAATGACAATCCACCCATGATGCATAATGTTATCAATCCTTCACAATTTGAATTTTTGGAACATGTTGAATCGAAATTTGATCATGATGATCCTATTTTTGATGACTATTTTGGTATTTCAGAATTTAATGTGAGCATCAATACATCATTCGTTGATCTTGTGCAATATGAAATTTCTTATCTCAATGCAAAGATGTTAACAACTAAAAATTTAAGGTATGTACAACACAATGAATTTGTGGATCCCCGTGAAGAAATCTTAGTGAATGATCAACACATTACCATGCAAGGAATGAGAAACATTGAACTGATCCAAGAAATATTGTCATCTAAATTTTCTCCAAAATCACATGTTAATCCTCAGGGGCAGATACATCACTCATCCTTGGACTATATCTCAATACTTCAACACTCCTAACATGTTTTTAATGATATTATAGGAGAAGTTTTGGAGTCATTTTTCACTCAATGTTACCCTTGAACTATCAACTATCATCTCTCCTTTTAGCATTCAAGTTATATAAAATGTGGGCCTAGGGATCTTTTCCTAGATAATGAGGCACTTTGGTTTCTACCGATGGTTATGTCAGGTCCTCATTTCCTTGCTTTGACCCCTGGAATGAATGATGCCACCCATATTGAGAATCTCTCACAAGGTACATTACAAAAAAATTGTATTTATGGGTCTCATCAGGTATGTCACCCATTTTCCATTTCCTCCCAACAATCCTACGATAATCATTATAAATTTTATCATGGAATTGAAGCCTAGTTAGAGGAATTCTATGTGTCTACATTTCCTACAAATGATAACACAATCAAATTTGACATGTTGAGTAGAGATTTACTTGAATACATTCTACCTATATTTCATCCCTCACTACTTTATTCTATGTAATTGGATTTCAATGAACCTGCAGTTGCAAGTTTGGAGTTACTCGATTGGATACATTGGAATTATGTTCTGTAGCCTTCTTTTAGCCAATGTATAATAGAGTAGGAATAGGGGTAGCATGGTTTGTTTCTTCCTTTCTACCTACATAGTTAAGATGCTTGCTTTTGTTTTTGTTTGTATAACATAGATCTGAACTTGCCTTGATTTCTTCAATAAAAGCCACCAGTTGTTATTAGTTTAGTTTGAAGCCCATGGTGGCTTGCTTTAGTTTAAATTCCTTTTTTCATAAAATATTTCTTCTTTTATTTTGATGCATTTCATTTTTTTTGTTTGACTGAAAGCTTGGTTTAACTATGGTTATCATGAGGAAACCATGTTTGAAAACCTTTAAGAAAGTTCAATTATGAGAATCAGTTTACTTCGATAACATTCATTCTAACATTAGCAACTGAACAATTCACTATCCTATGTTGTTGAAAGCATCTTTTGTAGAATACTTCACAACTTCGGTAAGGTGGATACTATGTTGAAAGAAACATTGTTGAAGTATTTCCACTAAATGGACTGGGGTTACTTCGATGAATGTATTGGAAAAATGTCGCTAAAGTTTTAGGGAAGAGTCATAGTAGCTATTCATGGCTTTGTTGTCATGTATCACGGGTCCACATTCTTGGTTCTTAAAACAAATATTAATGAGCTAAAACTTGGTTACAAGAATTCTGTTTAGGTATGCTTTTCTATAGACTCAAACCTTTTATGATGGAGCTAATTTCAAGAATGAAAAAGGAAGATTATTGAGTTGTTCGGAAGAAATTCAAAATTTTATAGCATATTGGGACATCGAAGTGTTTGTAGTTCTATAAAAAGGGTGTGCCTGAGACTTTTGATTGCGAAGCACGTACACACAACAACTTCTATGTTTTTTGTTGCACCGCTTGAGTTTTAAGGTATTTTTATTTTCCTGATCATCTCGAGTGACAATATAGATATATGATCCTTGGTCCTGAAAGATCAAAGTGATGAAACCCATCTTCTTACTATCATGCATTTTTCATTATAATGAGAGTGAAGAATAATATTTTTCAGGTTGGAATACTTCCTTTAATGGCTCTAGCATGTTAACATATAATGTTTGGATGCCTACTAAAGTTTTAAGATGCATTACAGTCAAGTTATTAAACCCTCAATGAAGACTTTTGAGGCATTGTCCTGCAAATATTTGGGAGTTATGTTGAGAAGACTCATCAATAATATTCTTTCAAAAATCAACCAAACATATGACCACAAATCATATAGTAGGATGCGCACTTTCTTTCTCGGGGAAGAGCACTATGAATCCATAACAATGACCTCTAATATCTAGGACATTGATCAAAAACATTATTCTCAAATGCACCTCTTCAAAGAAGAACCGATGAACATTACAACCATAATCATTTGTCGCTCGAAAGAGGACTTTCACTCAGTATACCAACAATCAAGCTAAGTTGATTCCAACTCACTACTAGGATATTGGCAACAAGAACAGGTTATACTCATGATTTGATTTCAAACATCCAAACAGATTTTGATCATGGAAGGTTATACCCACTTGAAAAGAAGGACATGGTTTGAGGAAGACGCGTGTCTTTAGAGAATCTGAATTGATCATGAAACATGTACAAGTGCATAATAAAAACTATGGTTAACTGAGCATATCACATTGTAGCATAAGTTTTAGGGTTGGAAAAGTCGAGTGAAGATCTCGTAAGGCCAAAGAAGAACTATCTAGTGGACAAAAAATTGGAGCTCTGGACAACCCTTATCCCCTAAAGCACAAAGATGCAAAATGAGTTGGAAGTTTTTAGAAAACCATGATGAAGAATACAATTCTCAGTCAACGTTAGCAACAAAGCCCATCTAAATAAATATAATACACATAAACACTTTCACATGGATTAGTATTTTCAAGAGGATGTAGACTTCTTGCTAGTTGGGATGCATGAACATCCTTGAAGGATATTGGAAACATTTAGATATCTTAATCTCTTTTTCAATTTACTTTCTCTATTGAATCCATATCTTTGATCATCATTTATCCAATATTTCTTCTTAAGTTATACAGGGTGTTGGGCCAAGTTATTCTCCTAATTCGACACGTCTCATCTATTTTTTTCTACATCATCTTTTCCCTTGGGGGTGGTTCATTTAAAAAAAAAAATTGTTTGTTTTATGATCCCTAATTAGATTCAATGACATACAGACATTTAACCTCCATTTGAAATTTACAGGAAACATCTTCGCACTGGAAATGGGCTCGAGTTAGATTGCATCTCTTTCCTAGATCATGAGCATAATTAGGGGTCTCTGTTTGAATATAAATCAAAACTTCTTTGGAATATTGTAACAACGGTTGAACCATGACTTAACATAGTAGTTAATCAATGGTCATTCTTGCATATTTCCTGGTGAGTAGATCCTATGTAATTGGGGAACTATTCACACACTAAGTAGTTGCTCTCATGGAAGGTGAAGTGTCAAAGTATATAAAGGATGAAAACCAAAAGGGATACATTTATGTAGCTAGGTGCAACAAATATTCAAATAAATATCAATAGTAGGTATTCATCCCCTACTAGGATAAAAGGCCATTGCTTTCCCCATCCACTGAATGCTAAGCATGCACCAATAAACTAGGAAGGAATGGGAAAGAAAGTTTGACCAGACTAGGGGACATGCAGATATCTCTACCAAGGTTATGGATGCTCGTTGGTAGCAGAGCAAGGTCTTTGATGCCATGCTAACTCCATCAGGGCTATGAACACTTGTGAGAAGTGGAACAACACCTGCGATATATATATATATATGCACTTGGTGGAATATTTCTTTATCCCAAACTTATATAAGCCTCATGGTAGAGATACCAACTCTAATCATCGATGCAGTGTAAGGAAATAAACAAACAATCTCTACTAGATGATATGCAAGTATCACCACTGAGCCCACCATAATGAAATCTTTCAGGTAATTTTTTCACATTATATTCAGAATCTTTGATCTTAAAAGTAATTTTATGACCCTCTACATTTTCTCCTTATTAGTTAGGAAAGACTAGAAGATATTTTTCCTTCACCTAGTGTGTCGCCATTTGTTGCGCGTGCACAACAACCTCCCTATTTTATTCTCTTATCTTTTATGTAAGAGAATAAATTGGTCCCCCCTTCAATTTTTCTACTAGAAAACCTGTCAGTCTCTCTCCCAAGCAAAGAAAAGCTCAATTCTTTCTTCACACTCTCCATAATTTTCCATTTTCCATGTCTCTTCAAATCACACTAACCCGTCGATACGCATTTCAACGAGTTCTCTTTTTATTCATAGATACATAGAATATCGACAAACCCCCTTCTTCCTTTGCCAACACAACCAATTCAAAATATTAGTGATTTCTTAGTCAATGTATCGACCACCTTCCCACGAACTTGGCGTATACACTAGTGCACTTTTGGAGAAGTTCACGTGATCAATTCCAGTACACAAAAGATGTTCACACGATTGTATTCTCCATGTACAAACTTACACCAACGAAATTCCTTTCATCTTCACCGATACATTGTGATCGACAAAGTTATTTCCTTTCTCTCTGATACACTGTATTAACGAGGTTCGTCTCCCCCTCACCTTTGTGCTGTTTATTAATGGGTTTCTGATTTGGATTATTTTCAGAACAAAATGAAAGCAGAGATATTATAATGAAATACACACAAATATTTCTAGAAATAGAGAAATACAACAATACATGATTTCCATTAATGAAATAAATGTACAGAGACTGTAAAAATACAGTGTGAATGAACTCGCTAGAATGGTGACAACTTATCTCTAAGAAGAGATGTGGCGGCTACACTCATTCATAATAAGATGAGTATAATGAGGTTCTGAAGGCCTTTTTACAATAAACATGAATATCAAAACCCTATACATCCAAAAACCTAACCCCAGGAGATGAAGCACCAAAAGTCATCTAGGCCCCGTTGGGGTAAGTTAGTACATCAACTTCCTGGGGTCATAACTTTTGCATACGATCTTCGTTTTAAGCATGTGATAGCCTGTTGGAAAGGTAATTTTGAGAACTACACATTGTGTCATCAAACTTGAACTTTGATAACAATTTTATTGTGGCAAGCCCAAAAAACATTGTTTAGTGCCTCAAAACGGCCCCGAAAGTATAGAAAGATGTACTGACATAAAAACTGTCAAAATAAGACAGTTGGAATAGGTGGGTGGCCACCAATATCCACCTATATTCTTTGTAGGGATTCAAGGTATCCCCGGAAGGGTAGAACCCACAATACAAAGAGATGTTACCATTATAGAGAAATGTGTTGAACTGAAAATTGTGAAGATGAGCCAAGTGGAATTTGGAACAGGTGGGTGGCGACCAATATCCACCTAGATCAGTATTCCCCCCTTAGGAAGTAATGGTACCCATTGCGTTGAGTTCTCATGGAAGAGGGAAAATCATTGACTGAATCTGAATCTTGGTGAGCTACTTGCCTTGCTAGAGAGGTTGCGATGCTTGGTCTATGTAAGGTTTTCATGAACATGTTGTTGGCAGGGTTGAATCTATTCCACCAATCTGTTGTATCTTGGCCTAATGGGGCATTGTGTAGGAACCATCGTAGGTGAAGAAGCAATATATTCTTTCCCTTTTCCAATATTCTTCTGTTGGATAGAAGGTGTTGAGGCTGCAGATGTTGTATTGGCCTTATGTTCATCCTTTTAATAGATTGTGAAGAGGATGAATTTAGCAGTATCAGAGATTGCCTTGCGACACTTTTTTGGTGGAGCAGTAGTCGGAATTACCTCTGGTATCTTGTAGAGTTGACTCCCTAGAGTAATAATGACACTACAGGTTCGAGACTCATAAACAAAATGACGTTTCCACATATATGGTTGGCCCAAAAAAACATCACAGTCATTAGGAGGGGAAAAATCCCACACTACCTCATCCTTGAAGGGATCGATGCCATAGAACAGGTGACACTGTTGGCTAACATGGAGATTGTGTCCCTGGCGAAGTGACCTGATGTTGTTAGGTTCCAGGTGTGGTGTTGTTGACAACCCTAACTATTTGACGACCTTGATTAAGATGAGGTTCTTCTGGCTTCCACTATCAACAGTGAAATGCAACGGGGTCTGTTTCACCCACATCTGTGAATGGAAGAGGCATTCCCCCTCTTTTGTACATGTTGGTTCTTCTGGTTGAATTATTGTAGTCATGACGGTAGCAGTGGGGTCTGTGTTGATGATCTTCCTTTTTTCATTATTTTCTATATAAGATTTTGAATCAGGGTTTGGCTCCTTGTCTTTGATCTCGACCACCAATGACTGTTTTGAGCGACATTCATTAGTGTTGTGCCAGGGGATTTTGTGGAAGTCACACCACTTCCTAGTTCCATTCTTTATCTTTCCCTTACCCTTCTTTTCCCATGTCTTCGACTAGTTGTCAAGAGGTTGTTGGTTAGGGCTATCTTTATTATGCTTTGGTTGTTGTGGATTTGCAAATCTGAACTCCCATTTTTTTTGGTGCCTAAATTTATGCTTGATTTTGACAGCATATCGATAGGAAAATATCAGTGATGAGATGTTTAGGAAATCCATTTTGTTTTGGATGTACCTATGCAGAGCCCCATGGTATTTCAGAACCAGATGTCACTCAGAGTCTTTGATAGCTAGTTTGTGTGCAAGGTATGGGAAGTATTTGTGAACTGTGGCACCGTTTGGCCCCTCTCTTTCCACAGTGTGGTCCATCTCATGTACTGGTCTTCATAGTTATCAATAGGGTAATATTGTTCCTTGACCGCATCCAAAAAAAAATCCCAAGTGGGATTGACTCCATATATTCCAGATTCCTCTGTGGAAATTTTCTCCTAGTAAGTTTCCCACCAATGCTTGAGATGGGGGAGATACTTGAGGAGTGCGAAGGTGATCTTTTCCCGATCGAAAATATTGTGAACAGATAAATAACCTTCTAGCATATTTAACCATTTTTCTAGGGCATCTGCATCTATATGACCTTCAAATATGGGAATATCAAAATTAAATTATACCTTGAAGGGAGAGGTTCCTCCAAAGTGGTCGCTTCATGAAGACGTGCTTGTTGCTATCGGCAGGCATTGAAGGATGTGGGAAAAATTCTCCATCATTTCATCCCTCTGTCGTGCAAGAGCTTTCTCAAGCAACATGTTAATAGAATCTTCTGCTCCATCGTTGTTATTTTCTTCCACCATGGAGGGTTTCTTGGGCATGCAAGAGTGATTGTCCTCAAGAGAGACAAGCTCGAGACCCAACTTGTTATACTCGGACCTTGTTGGGGACATGCACTAAAAAATGATCAAGAGAAGCCTGCTCGGATACCAATGATCAAGATTATTTTTGGAACAAAATGAATTCAGAGATTTCACAATTAAATACACACAAATATTTCCAGAAATAGAGAAATACAACAATAAATGATTTCTATTAATGAAATAAATGTACAGAGACTGCAAAAATACAGAGTGAATGAACTCACTAGAATGGTGGCATCTTATCTCTGAGAAGAGATGTGACAACTATGCTCATTCACAAGAAGATGAGTACAATTAGGCTTTGAAGGTGTTTTTACAATAAACATGAATGTCAAAACCCTAGACATTCAAAAACCTAACCCTAGGAGATGAAGCGCCAAAAGTCATGTGGGCTCCGTTGGGTTAAGTTAATACATCAACTTCCTGGGGTCGTAACGTTTGCATATGATCTCCGTTTTCGGTGTGTGATAGCCCATTGGAAATATATTTTTGAGAATTATACATTATGCCATCAAAATCTGACTCCATTAACATTTTGATTGTGGAAATCCCAAAAAACGTTGTTTAGGGCCTCAAAATGACCCCAAAAGTACAAAAAGATGTACTGACATGAAAACTACCAAAATAATCCAGTTGGAATAGGTGGGAGGCCACCAATAGCCACCTGGATGTTGTGTATGGCTTCAAGACATCCCTGGAAGTAAAGAACCCACAATTACAAATAGATGTCACCATTACAGAGAAATGTGTTGAACTGAAAAACTATCAAGATGAGCCAAGTGGAATTTGGAAAAGGTGGGTGGCCACCAATATCCACTTGGATAAATTTCCCTCTTTTGTCACCAATATTCCAGTAATAAATTTTCAACCCCACATCAACACTAAGTGTATCGATGAGATATTCTCTCTTTCACCAACATCTACCCTATAAACAAGAAACACCTTCATCTTTAGACCTCTTTTATTTCCCTCCAAATTAACTCCTTCTCATCGCTCTTGTCGGTCAGGATCCTCTCATTTCCAATGATTAATATGTCTATGCCCAATTGGATAATTGATGAGTTATCATCTACCCTGCTTGACTTGCTTCATGCTGCAATCATAATCTAGTTTGTTTGTGTTTCTAGTAACTTGCATTTCGCGTACCACATCATCTTGTTCACTATGCGCTTCTTGATTTTAAGACTAAACCATGATCGTGAAATTTCCATCTATCATCAGACGAGTTAACTGCAATATCTGTAAGTCTTGCGATGTCCTTGAAATGCACCTTAGAAGAAAATTTATCCTTCCAACTCCTAAGCAATGTTAAGTGCTCCGAACGTCAATTAGCCATTTTCATGGAGTTATATTTCATTTCCACATATAGGTTAACTCAATTTTGAAGGATGAACCAAGATCCTATACAAAAGAAATGACATAGAAAATGACATAACTCAATTATGGTGAACCAACAATAAGAACGAGACTCAAAATTTCATTAAAAAGTGCATTTGAGTGAAATTTTTCGGCATTTATCAAAGTGTATTTTTCATCACCCGAATAGATAAATTTCTTGATTATGATTCCAACATAATTGACAGAATTGAAATTCTAGGCCTGAAAGTTCCAAAACGATTGTTAGGTAGTTCTCTCCCAAACCAACCTCATCATGTGTTTCACCAATGAAATGTGTAAATGGCATAGTCAGTTGGTTCGCTAGAGGCGCCTCCCCATGCTCTTCATGGTGCAAAAAGGGACACTCCATTCAGACATCATAGGACATCATATGAGCAAGTTATGGTTCTTTGAATTCTCCTCCAATGGCATGAGCATAAGTATGCCTACTTGGGTTCATGCCTCCATACAACAATGCCTTGGGTAAAAGGTTTGCGTTACACAAATTATATTAAAATTTATTTTTTTAAATTTAAATAATTCAAATTTAATCTAAATGAAAAAATTTAGGTTTAAAAGCATTTAACAAATAAAATAAATTTTAATTAGTGCCAAAACTTATGGTAAAAAGGGGAGGCAAATCATAAAAGGGAGAATTCTAATTAAAGTCTTAAAAAGATATGTGACATTTGGAGATTTTTTCGAGGAGAAGAAACAACACTGTAAGCTAATTATCCATGTAATATTCTTCTCTACATGCATCGCCAGCATGAAGCTGGATCATCTCTCCTGAAAGAATAATTCTAAGCCATCTCTCTCATGCTCTCAAGATTGTATGAATTCTCTTCAAAATCATAAAAGACTTATGACCTCAACCGATGACGTTGAGAAGAAGTCTATCGATGAGACCGGCAAGGTTAAGAACAAGTACACCAACCTTTCTGGAGGAGTGATGAACATGATTGTCGGTGAGACTGGAGCAATTAAGAAGAACACCTCTAGTATTCGTTGAAGAAGTTAAGAAGAACACCTCTGGTATTCACTGACACAGTTAAGAAGAACACCTCTGATATTCACTGACACGGTTAAGAAGAACAACTCTGTCATTCATTGACCCAAGTTGGGAGAAACACCTCCTGTATTCATCGGTGAAGTTGAGAGAAACCCCTTCGATATCACCTGGTGAAATTGAAAAGATGGTTCCTAGTCCAGTTCAGAGGATTCAAGAGGATGGAAAGTTTATGAATGAAACATACATTCATAAGTGAGGATCAAATCCAATCTCATGACAAATTGAGATATCGCCAGATGCAGACATGTCTTGCAACTCTATTATCTCGACCAGGCCTGTTCATGGGCCCTCGTCACCTTCACAATCCATTTCCCAACAATCTCATAGAAAATCATCCCTACCTCCTATTTCATATGGGATAAACAACAAGAGAATGCATCTTACAACTAGTCCAGAGAGATGGAAACCTTAATATGAATAGATGTCGACATAAAGTCCCTCAAAAATTGTCGAGACAAACGAAAAATGTACGCATGACTTAAACAAGGGTTTTTTTTCCCAGAACCAACACGCCTCCACCAAAATCCTTATCATGTGATGGGAAACCTAGCTTGTATCAGACACAATGCTATAAAACAATGGATATGAGAAAATACTCCAAAACCTAGGTGGTACAATCCAATTACAAGGTTCATAGAAAAACACGCACAACACCAAATGTCATGCCTGTGATTATGGTCAAGCATTCTCAAGAGTCGAGAGCTTCGTTGAGCACCAAAACGATACACTGGAAATCAAGGAAAATATCAGTGATGTTGATCATTCATCCATTCCTTGTTCATCGGCTAGAATAAGAAATCATGATATGTTTAACGCCCCCAATACTAGTCTTTTTTACTGCAAGCATGTCGAGGGGTATCAAGTGTGGAAAGTTGGAGCCTAATTGGTCTTCTATGGAATAAACATATAAGTTTCAACTCATTCCTTCCAAGTAATCAAGCACATCTGAAACGTATGAATCTCCTCAGCCATATTCAAAGGCAACTAAAATTAGTAGATATTGGATTTGAACGAGCAAAGAAAACCCACGCAACCATACACTATATGATCTTGTTACGCCGAAAGGCGTAACCTATTGACAATGGGAACAATTAATGATCTTTTAATATTAAATTCTAATCTGATGGCTAAGCATTGAAGATGCTGGCATATTCTTAGTCGTCCTCCAAAATCAATGCGTCAGATTTATTTTTCATAACTTCGTTGCATTTATGAAGGCATCCGTTAACATGTTTACTTTTTTACATTTACCTAATCACATTATAAATTTACTATAAAAATACATAATTTCCACGTTCAAATGATTAAGGAAGATTAAAATATTTGCAGGCCACGTTTATATCATTAAAAAACACTTTGCACATGTGCCATCTACGGTGAGGGTCTCTGGGAGGCCATCTGCACGCGCCATTGGCCTTCCACCGCCTCGTCTCAGAGTGGGAAGTTGAAATCTATGGTCGTGGCTCTTGGCGGGTTCAGGCGTCTCTATGTGAACTGCTTGCACCCTCTTCTCTCTAGAAATAATAACAGTTATGAGCATTTGAAATCTGGTTCAATATCCAAGGATGCTTCATCTTCATCCAAGTAAAAGTGGAGCAAGGACGAGGTCTATCTTTCCCTCTCGCTATTTTCCATCGATTTCTACTGGAGAATACCTCATATATATTCGAATTCATCTCACATGGCCATAATTGTGTGCAATCCCTGTTCGGATGAGTAATAACCAGCCTCCTATTCCACCGCTTTTACTTCTGATGTGCACCGCCTTCTAGATGGGTGGAGAGGTAATTGTAGCTTTCACCCATCTAATGAAAACAAAAATACTATCCCTCATCATTCAGCAAGCAAGATCAACATTAACGCGGAAGATGGAAAGTATTGTGGGGATCCATGGATTCACAATCTTCTTCCAAATAACTCTCACACAGAGATAGCATGATAGGTACCAGACAATTGTTTCAGAAGTTTTGAGTATCTTCAATTCTGTAATATTAACATTACTTGTCGATTACTTCCTAAATCTTTACTTCTTAAATCTTCTGATCACATAGACGTATCAGACAATGGTTTCGTTCTCATGGGTTGCAGATATTTACATTAAATTCTCTGCCTATCAAAATCACATATATTTTATTAGGGTTGTGCATATCTGGTCACTAGTAAAAAAAATTAGAAGTTAGAATCTCTGGAGATGTAATACGGCTATAAATATTGTTATTATTGAATAAGCCAGGAGAGTAATATCCATTCAACTTGCTATGTAGTATTGAATAATGCTATGCAGTATTGAATAATGTAGCAGGTGGATTATAGGTCTTAGAATTTGAATTACTTTCAGATTTTATAATCAAAATCCACTTTTTAAATCCTAAATTTATCTAGGACTTCAATGTTGTGTAGCAAATTAGATAGCCATAAATCCATCTACACTTCAATGCTGCTTCAATGCTACTGGGTAAGCTATATATTGGCCACCATAAAGCCGTGAAATGCTCTAGAGATTTTGTTGATTTTGATAGGCCAGATATGCACAACAACACTAATAACCATATCAAATTCACTATTGTTCTGAATGGAACCCTTTTGACGTTCTCCAGCCGTGAGTCGGCTGTGCTAGTTTTAATCCAAATAAACAATGCATGGGGGAACCCATGGAGACGTTTGCATCGGTACTCTAGATCACTTGATAGAAACTCATCTGACTACATCAAAGAACTTACAAACGTGGTCCTGGTCTTACCTAGAGTAGTTGCATGGAAGTGTTCCAAGTATACAAAAGCTATTGCAAAGAAGTATTATGGATAGACCGGGGGTTGTTGCAAGGAAGTTCTCCAGTGAATCCAATGAGAAACCATCCCAAAGGAGTTGTGAGCATCGATTCTAGTACCAAACCAGTGACCAAGAAGGAAACTGGTCTGGTGACAAATGAGAAACAAATAGATTGACTAAACTCAACATTTTTGGGGTCGAAATCATTCTTGGAAGAGAGATTCAAGCTAACAATTAATAAACTCAATTTGAAAGGAAAATGAAAATCCTGTCCAAGGTGAAAGAGGTGGGATAAAATTTCCTAAGATGAGATTATCTTCTTCTTGCATTTTGTTCATATAGATTGCATTAGATATATAACTTAGCTTGGTTTTTAATCTTGTCTACATCTAGCATTAATAAGCTCACTATTACACACCAAAATGTCACACTTGAGTTTCCCACCCTAAGTGTCGCAAGTGTCACAAAGTGACGTATACACCTTGTTAAGTGTCACATGCACTGTCGTAAGTGTCGTATGCACCCTACCTATTGTTGCATTCATTTTTATAAGTGTCACAACCCCTTGACACCATGAAAGACATTTTCCATGACCCCTAAGTAATATTGGAGGAAGAAATCCATCATTTGAAGTACAAAAAACACACCTTTTTCTTGAAAAATCGACCATTGTTTGGGAATTTATGAAGGTTGGCACCCCCATGACCATGCTGGGGGAGTGCCACTTCATGGGGTGGTGCCCCCCTTGCCATGTTAGGGGAGCACCACATTATAGGATGTTGCCCTGTGTTCAACTCTTAGGGAGTGCTAGTCTTGTTAGAGGAAATCAAGGGATCCTCCACCTATTTCTAAGGGCTAACTCTCTTTGGATGAGGCTTGTTGTAATCGAATCCTACCCTATGGGCTCTATCCTAGAATATAATCCCAGCTTAAGGAGCCATATCCTCAACTATATCCTTCATTTTCTCATGGTGGTTGTGCCTCTCAAGCCTATATATTGAAGGTATTTCGAAGGTGAAGGGGGGAACAATTAAGATATCAAACCTCTTGTCTTGGGAGAAGCGTCAACATTTGTATTTCAAGGTTCATTCAAGGGATGGATGAGGAGAGATTGGAGAATCGTCAAGAATGCTTTGTAATTTCCTTCTTTAGCTTTCCAATTAATGATAACTTGGCCCATTCCCTTCAAGTTCATGTGTTCTACATCTACATATTGTTTGTCTATTGTCATTTCAATATTCATAGATAGATATAATTTATCTAATCATATATACTAGGATGAAGAGTTATTTTTCTGGTCTTTTCATGACTTCATTTTCATTGAGGAGCTTGGAGATCAAGCTCAAGGATTGGAGTAGCGAGGACGAACATTGCAACAAGGTACGCCACATTCTTCTTCTCTCTTTCTTGATTGATTGAGTTAGATCTATAGGGATATTAGAAACCATTTGTTTACTTCCACCTTTGGACCGAAGATAGGGGTCTTGGTCCAATTGGGAGCTTATCCTGTCTATAGGGTAAGATTTCTCACAACAGAAAAATGGTGACTCCACTTGGGAGGACTTTTGAATAGTTTTTCCTTTGTTTCGTCTTGAATTATTTCTCGTGATTAGATATTTCTTGTTTGAGTCTTCATTCTGAAATATTTCTCCTTACCTCTTCATCATTGAACAATTTAGAGAGCCATTGAATGAACCTCTATTGATTCTGAGCTTGTGGAATCCTTTTTTTTTAGTTTTTTAGAAACTGGCACCCCCTTCCCGTTCACACCAGGGTGCCATTAGCTTTACTGGATCTCCCCTTAAGCCTCATAGAGAGCACCATTTTCTGAATGAATCTCCCCTGAGCCTACTATAGGGCATCATGGTGCTCTTTTTCTTTCAGTACAAGGGTGTCAGTCTCCTATTTTAGGTGGATTTGCTTGTTTCTTCCCTACTTTGCTGAGTCTGCTTTTGAGAGGTTTTTAGCCCAGAGACTCCTAGTTGGTATTTGACTTTGTTTGGCTTGAGAATTTGACATTCCATCACTCATTTCATTTCCTTCTTTGAGTTTTCAATTCTGTCCTAGTTGTGATCCCCTTGGGCTAACTAGATCCCTTGGTTTACCCTACCTTTGAGTTCTTTGATCTTCGTCTCACAAAGCTTTCAAATTGCTTGATTTCTTAGGAGTTTAATCAAATAGGGTTTGCAAAGGTTGTTTAGTTTTGAGCCTTTTTTGTCTTCATTGAAACATATCTCTTTCTAATGATTAGGTCTCTCTTGTTTACCACAACCCAGTCCTGAATGTTTTTTCTTCCTGCTCATTTTTTAGGATTGTCATGAGTGTTTGTATTCTCTCTCTTTTGAATCTTCGAGTCCTTGGTTGAACAAGTTGTCTTGCACTTGTTTTCTTTCAGTTCTCATCATCTTTTGAGTGTGCTTTGTTTGATTTTTTTTTTCCTCATATTTCTTTGTGTCGAACATAGATCTCTTTCATTCCATTTGAAACCTAAGAAGAGAAAACGTTTTCATATCACCTTGCATATATAATAAAACAAAGAAATTTTTATGTTCTTTAGGAAATTTGTTTTGGTTTATGTTTGGAAAAAGCACTATTTTGCATGTGCATTTCTTTTTTCAGAAACATTTGCTTATTATTTTGGCATATTATTGATTCCATAAATTGAAAGTTGCATAGTTTTGAGTGATTTCTTGTGTTGAGAAGAATATAACTCCTCTCCTTCCCATACATAGAATTCATTGAAAAGAACAAATTGCATATCATTCCTTTGCATTCTATTTTAGTCGAGTCTCTCTCACATCATCAATTTCATCTTCGTGAACTTATTGAGTAAAAATACATTAAAATCAACCATGTGCTAATAAAATCAATCAGAACAATTTTTGGTTGTTAGTGCACCAACAATAGCATAGGATTAGGGTCTTTGGACTAGGTAAATCGTCCAATACTACTAAACATATTGTAGATCACTAAAGAGTGAAAAAATTCAACTTTCGTATAAGCATAGTTGGGAATCCCCTCTCATACAGGGGATAAACACGAGGTCTCATGTGGGAGAGAAGCAGAGATCACCCCTCCAAATCTTGACCAATCGTAGCGGACATATCGTATACTAGGGGTGTTTCCTTAAGTGTCACTGACTCACTTGGTATTGGTACTTCGTGAACTTCGAATCTATTTGGGGTCCTATAGAGTCTAGTGGTCCACCTGTCCTCGGTCCTTTGGAATAATTTCGAACTTTGATATGCTTCCCATACATTTGGTCCTGACTATTGACTGTACCCCCTCGGAGGCTGATTGCGAGTTGGTAACCCAAGTGACCTTTCCAAGATATCTAGAGAGGTGACTATGGGGGGATTCCCAAGGTACCTTGGGAAAACATGGTATCACACTCTCAGTAACCTTGGAGGGTGATCCCACAAAAGCAAGGGTTTCTTGCACCGAGAAGGTCTGTTACGTGGAGGTCTGGGTAACTGCTTCTCATTTCTTCGTTGGCAGCTTGATATCTTTTCATCAAAAGATCCTTAAATCTATTGTTTCTTGGTTGATTTCTTTTAGTTTTCTTAGGAGTGTGTTTCTTTGAATTTCGTAGTTGGCCTTAGGATCAAGAATTTCATAGTTACAAGGTATGTTTCCTCCAGTTTAGGAACCTCAAACCAATGTTTATTACAAGGGAATGATTGAATATCACACTTCTGAGACCGAGAGTGTAGCTCTTAGAAGTGGCCAACACGTTAAAGAACTGGTCACAACCTTCATACAAATCCTTTAATCTTACATGAATTCCCTTTTTATCGATCCACTTGGCCAGCCACTCACTGATCCACCTTCCACAAGATTTATTGATGCCTATTCTTCTTACATTTAACTACATGGTTCAACCAGTAGACAATCTTTTGGCATGAACCCACCATCGTTTGGTTTACCTGAAGGACTTGGGAATTTTTCTTTTTCCACAACTCCTGTAGTTGATATTGTTGGTACTTTATATTTACCAAAAACATCTGTGACCCGGGTAACCCCGACTCAACCACTTGCACATACATCTCCTTTCACACATGGGTTAGGTATTATTCTTGTTTCATTATTTCCACACATGCACACACTAAGTTCTTTACTTGGTGTTTCCATTGGTTAGATGGTCGAAAATAAAGTCGTTCACACAACCATGGTTACACAAGATACTTAGCCTCCATCTCAACCATCACAACTAAGTACACCCTACATTGGAGGTCAATATTCAATGGGAGGCCAACCTTTAGCTCGGGGGAAACCTTCAGCTGGAGGGAATTGTTTTACTGTGGGGAAACCTACGTGGTTGCAACATTAAAAATCCTGGGGGAAATCCACTCTTGTAAATCCTTCTATCCCTACTACCATTGGCATGTATCCTGGACAACCATTTCCAGGATTTACTAACCCTTTGTGGGGTCAACCTAATCTGGTGAGCATTCCTCAACAAGGAACTTTTCCCTATCAATCCGTAAACCCCACGATTCCAACGCAATAGTCCATTCACACATAGTATATGGGAGGCCCATCCAACCAGCTACAACACATGGGGGGACCATCAGGTCAATCTCAGTATGTAGGAGGTCCATCGGGACAACCACCTTTCAGGGGTGAACAACCCTGGCAACCACCGTACATGAGAAGACCATCTAGCTTTTCCATCTCGCTGAAACCTGGATATGGTCCTACTAGTGTTCCTATGTGACATGGTTACCACCAATATCTACATGCCAAATGACATCTTCCATTCTTGGCTACGTTAGATCTTCCAGATCTGATGCATTTGACAAACGATGTCATTCTACATGCCCCATTCTAGCCCACCATCCTTGCCAAATTACCATTCGACATCATAAAATTCAACGAAAAAACTGGGGAAGATCCTAAAAATCATGTTATGACTTTCCATTTATGGTGTTCTTCCAACTCTTTAATGGACAATTCCATTTGTCTGAGACTTTTTCAAAGAACACTTATAGGTGCAATAGAAAAATGGTATATTGGGCTGTTGTGTAACTCCTTTGTTGAATTTAATTATCTTGCCATGGATTTCCTCACACATTTTCTGTTTCCTATACGCTATGAGACCAGTATGGAACTTTTTAACTCACTTTGGAAATCCTCTTCCACCCACATATCTAATCATATTCATGAGTGGAGACAACGAAGACAGTTGATTAAAGCTCCAATTCTGGACCAAATCCTTGCAGATTGGTTTACAAAGTCTCTCTTTCCTCCCATCGCCCATGATGTTTCTATGGGAAACGTTCTTATTGAGGAGAAGTGTAATGTCCCCACTTTGGGATATCATTATATTACACAGTGTTATGATGACCGGGGTAGCTAGTTGGAGATTATAGCGAGTACATGGATTATTGAGAGGAATTGTGGGGTCTGGCTTGCATCTCTCATCCTATTTCATCATTATGATCTATTCTGCATAGGTTGGCTTTGGTTTCGTTGCATTCTGACGATTTCCATGATTTTGAGTATTTTGAGCTATAAGCTAATTAAATTCACTGAAGAGGTCATTTTGGGAACATTGCTTGGAAGAACCTCTCAGTGTAATATCTCATTGGAATCGGGAGGAGAAACATTATAGGATGGGATGGTGAGAAGTGAATTTCAGTGGCTAGGGAAGCCACAAGTAGAGATAAGGTGCTTTTCAGAGGTAAAAAGGTTAATTAATTAATTAAAGTGATTTAATTAATTAATTAAATATTAATAAAATGAAATTCATGTTGGAGGGACAAGGTGAGCAAGAAGTATAAAGGAAAGGCAAGGGACTCTAGTCATTCATTCATGTATGGTTATCTTTTGATATCTGGCTTCTAGCTAGTGAGCCCAACATTGGGGGTTTTTAGGGTTTTGACTTAACAAACCCTAGAGGATGATTCAGTGGTGAAATATTCCACATAGCTTGTCCCAAGCTTGGTCTCAGGGATGTAATACTCCCCCACACCATTCTAGTTCATATATATTCAGTGCAGGAGGGTTCTACACCATCCACAGGCATAGGAAGAGAAGGAAGGTGCACCATTGGGGATTTCCAGCAAGGGGGGCGCACCATCCATTGAGGGAAGTTTGTTCCAGGTATTTTGCAGTGATTTTGGAGATTCTAGCACCTGGGTTTTCATTGCAGGGTTGTGTCCATTAGATCTAGTGCATTCTGGTGGAGTTTTATGGATCATTTGATTTATTGGATGCATGGGACGAATTGGAGGAGAGGAGCACACTTTAGAAAGTGATTTCATCCATTCGATAGATCAAATCTTCATCATTTCGCTTGGGAATTCACCAGAGAAGTAACCAAGCCTCGATATATCATTCTAGTGGTTTTGTGGAGCATTTTTAGGCCTCTAGGAGGAGGGTCGAATTATCTAGGGTTTTGGGCATCCAAGGGGGGGGCGCACCATTCCTTAGAGGAGAGTCAAATCCATAGAGTTTGAGAGGGATCTTGGAGATTTGAGCACCTGGGTTGTTCTTGCCTTTACCTGATCTACTATTTGGCATATTTATTGGGGTGATTGGACATCTTTGACAGCAAGGCCGAATTGTTGAGGCTATTCAGTGATCTAGCAGGGTGTGGCATCTTCCAGCTTGAGGGTTGGTACTTCATACGGCTCAGATCTCATTTTTGTATTGGTCTTCATTGTTATCCATCCTTTGGAGGCTTTTGATCTTCTATTGGAGCATTTTGTAGAAAATTATATTGTCTTTATTGGAGTCATCTGTTGAGCATTCTAGATCGTTATCTTCATTGTATCAGGTTATTCTATTTATAAATAAAATTAGATCTGAAGTGTTTTGGCTTGTCTATCATCTTGTTGATCTTGCATATGGTTGAGGTATGTTCCATTATGGTATCTTCTTGTTTATTGCTGCAAACACACATATAACACATCAGTAAACCCTAAGCACAACCTAAATGTCCACAGTAAGCAAAGTGTTTGATGAAATGCCACAACCATCAAAAGTTTAAAAAATACACCCAAAACCATGATGTTCTGGGCATATTGTCTTGGGAAAATTAGTGGCATCAGACCTTAGATTCCTGCCAACCAGTGGGAATTATCACATGAATACAATTCCATAGAGGGGTCTTCCATAAGGAGAGATGGATGAGATATGCTTTGAGATAACATACTTGGAGATAAAATATTTTGGCCTTAGCAAGGAAACTAGGGCTCAAATAACCTTCCCACAGTATGTAGCCTTAATAAATCCCAGCTGGAGTGAAGAGAATGTTTTACATGGGATCATCGTAGCAGAGGAAAAGAGAGAAAAAAGAACTAGATGGTTGGAATAATAGAGAGACCCCATGCCCATTAGGAGCACACAACTTTGCTACAGTTGCAAGGCTCCTTGGGAACCTGATCATAGGTGCAGGTGAAAGGATCGGAAGCACATTATTGAAGCACACTATGACAATGACGATGAGGTGTGTGAGGATGGAGCGATATATGATGATTTGGGGCAGTCTCATGATGATAGTGACTCTTTCACAGAGGCTAGTGATAGTGACTCTTGCACAGAGGTTGATGATACTATCATGCTTGGGGAGGATGGTGACCTTTGTGTAGTGGATAGACAACCGGAGGAGTAGGATGAGAGCACTTTCATTTCAACATACATATCACATACTGTCGATGAACTTACACCCCAACAGAGTGGTGACACTAGTGAGGAATCACACGTGTTAGAACCTACATATGACCAGCTTCCTATGGTGGCTATGACACAATTGTTGTCCTTTCAGGCACCTACGATAGCCACATCACATGAGGATACCAGTAGTATGTCAGATATGATGGAGGAGCCTTGCTTGAGGGATGCACACCATGGACATGTAGATCCACAGATCCAGGAGGAGGTACAGGACGTACAAGCAGTTGACCTTACACATATAGATCAACATGAGGAGATTGAGTCACAGCTTTTGTAGACTCCATTAGTTGAGCAGATTGTGGAGATTGATAGGTTGATGGGGCACTTGCATCCAGGATTAGCCTACATTGATGAGGATGCATTCTTTATCAGTCAGGATGACCATAGCACGTGTCTGGACACATCTATATGAGATCCAGGCTCAGATGATTGTAGCAGGGTGAGTGCACAGGAGGATACAACTACTCACACCGGATATAGTATGATTCAGAGGGGACTAGCAATTGAGGATGATGTGCAGTCACATATGGGAAAACCCAGTGGCACAATAGACAATGGGCAGTTCAACACATTATTTTATGCAGAGAGTATTTTTGGGGATTCTAGAGTTGACACTAGCAGGACTGACACTAGCAGTGAGGGACGTGAGGTATCACCTCAGAATGACTGTGATTAGGAGTCACACCACTTAGCAGGACAACTGAGAGTCAATGAGGATATGATCATGGAAGCCACTAGGTGTTGTGATGACACACATGCCTTGGTGGTCGATTATTGTTGGAGTGCATCGGTGGCACATGGTAGTGAAGATGAGGGATTTTCCATGGATGACCTTCATACCCTTAGGGAGAAAGTGTCTATGATGAGTACTGACTACCAGCAATTGTTGACAGATAGGGAAAACCTCTTAGGGATTGGTGAGATGCACCACAGGGCCTTGAGGGAATGGGAGTTGGAGGTGGACCAACTCACTCAGGAGTTGGAGAGCACTCGAGGGTTCTTGAGAGGCACACAGACAACCCTTCAAGAATCAGAGTCTAGATCAGAGGATCTTCTTGAGGAGATTCGCCAGAGGTCCACTTCATCTGTCTTAGTGGGCACTCATATATATCATTCAGTCACGTTGATAGGGGATGTTGGTGATCTAGCAGAGGAGCACCAGTTGATGGACGACACTTCCATTCACGTTCCGAGAGCAGTTGACCTCCATGTAGAGGTTGACCCAACAGTACGCCCATGATCTATGATGTAGCATGAATCTATGGGAGACGACATGAGTATGTCAAAGCATACGGTGATGAGTGACAGCTCACAGAGACATGCCGAGATGTATGGTGGGATTTAGAGGGGTATAGTTCCTTGCAGGGAGGAGACACACCTAGGAGAGCATGTTGATGTCACTCCTTTTTAGCATCACCTAGTTATGAGAGATCACCTTCACCATATCAGTAGTTTCATGGGAGATGAGATATAGAGGTCGGTTGAGCAACAGTTGGAGGAGTTACTTCCGGTTGTATTGGATGGTTGGGATCGGTGATGACCACAGGATAGTATTTATCATGGATACCGATGGACGAGTTTCTGGTCGAATCCTTGGGATTGACCAAAGCACATGACACCTTCCATCCCCATAGTTAGCTGCAGATGTTTCTGTTAGCCTGTCCTGACATTTTTATCATAGACAACAACATGAGGAGGGATAGGCCATGGCTGAGGACATGGAGAGTGGCTAGGCCGAGACCACCTGACATGAGTATCTTTACGGCATCCAGGCGGATAGAGGTTAATCGTCATAGGAAACCAGTTGAGACTTGGTGCGTGATGGTGAGCATCGTAGGCTAGGTGATAGCAGATGAGCACAAAGGGATTCTAACAATGATCAGTCTCACACAGGGGTAGTTAGAGGAGATTGGAAGAGATAAAATTGCAATTTTTCCATGGGATCCGGGTGTTCATTTGGCCAGCAGGATGTTTTACTACAGGGTGACCCAGGTTGCACCAGAGAGCCACATATGCAACCATGGTTTAGTTTGGAGTGGGCCTACAAGGATTTGTCCGATGGAGCGAGGAAACTTTTCACTCTTGATTATAATGATCAGACATAGAGATGGTTGGGTATGTACTCCTTCCACAGAGATGTTTTTACAGATGCAGTTTCTGGACAACAAGTCCAATGGCCACAGGTACTTCGGCTTGAGGATCCAGGAGTGGAGGATCCAGTATATATACAGGGAGAAGTCAAGAAGGGTCAGCATAGTGCAGTTCTAGCATGGTGATCTTCGACAGAGTCTAGCATGGGATCTAGGGATTGCAGAGTTGAGAATTTCGTTGATGGACGGGGACAAGTGGACCGTTGCAGGGGAAAGTTTTTTTGACTTTCCATTGAGCTTCGGTGTTGAGGAGATCATATCTCTTGAGGGTGTCTCACGAAGGTCTCACAATACCTCATTTCGGCATCAACATGCGCAGTTGATGGAGGTTGTGTTGATCGTGGTAGTGTCTTGGAGGATGGACTCATTCTGGGATGAGGCCATGTGTTAAGCACACGAGTTTCATGATGTTGATATATTTCATGATTATGCTTCCCAGGGAATTGCAGTTCATGTCTTGATATGGGACCCAGGGGGCAGAGTGCGTGATAGTTCATCCTTGGATGGGGTCTACGGTGTGTCCCGCAGGTGGACATGGGATCCTGGTATTATACTTGAGGAGATTTGTTTATTTCTTGAGGACAAGCAATTTTCTAGCAGGGAGGACTGTAATGTCCCCACTTTGGGACATCATTATATTACACAGTGTTATGATGACCAAGGTATCCAGTTGGAGATTATAGCGAGTAAAGGGATTATTGAGAGGAATTTTGGGGTCTGTCTTGCATATCTAATCCCATTTCATCATTATGATACATTCCGCACAGGTTGGTTTTGGTTCCGTTGCATTCCAACGATTTCCATGATTTTGAGTATTTTGAGCTATAAGCTAATTAAATTCATTGAAGAGATCATTTTGGGCACATTACTTGAAGGAACCTGTCAATGTAATATCTCATTGGAATCAGGAGGAGAAACACTATAGGATGGGATGGTGAGAAGTGACTTTCAATGTCCAGGGAAGCCACAAGGAGAGATAAGGCGCTTTTCAGAGGTAAAAAGGTTAATTAATTAATTAAAGTGATTTAATTAATTAATTAAATATTAATAAAATGAAAGTCACTTTTGAGGGACAAGGTGAGCAAGAAGTATAAAGTAAAGGAAAGGGCCTCTAGTCATTCATTCATGTATGATTATCTTTTGATATCTGGCTTCTACCTAGTGAGCCCAACATTGGGGGTTTTGAGGGTTTTGACTTAACAAACCCTAGAGGACAATTCGATGGTGAAAGATTCCACCTAGCTTGTCCCAATCTTGGTATAGGGGATGCAATACTCCCCCACACCATTCTAGTTCATATATATTCAGTGAAGGAGGGTTCTACACTAGCCACAGGCACTGGAAGGGAAGGAGGGTGCACCATTGGGGGTTTCCAGCAAGGGGGGCACACCATCCATTGAGAGAAGTTCGTTCTAGTTGTTTGGCAGGGCTTCTGAATATTCTAGCACCTGGGTTTTCATTGCAGGGTCGTGGCCATTAGGTCTAGTGCATTCCGGAGGAGTTTTATGGATTATTTGATTTATTGGATGCATGGGACGAATTGGAGGAGAGGAGCACACTTCAGAAAGTGATTTCAGCCATTTGATAGATCAGATCTTCATCATTTCGCTTGGGACTTCACCAGGGAGGTAACCAAGCCCTGATATATCATTCTAGTGGTTTTGTGGACCATTTGGAGGCCTCTAGGAGGAGGGCCGAATTATCTAGGGTTTTAGGCATCTAGGGGGGGCGCACAATTCCTTAGAGGAGAGTTAGATCCATAGGGTTTTAGAGGGATCTTGGAGATTTGAGCACCTGGGTTTTTCTTTCCTTTACCCGATCTATTGTTTGGCATATTTACTGGGGTGATTGGACATCTTTGACAACAGGGCCAAATTGTTGAGGTTATTGAGTGATCCAGCAGGGTGTGGCATCTTCCATCTTGAGGGTTGGTACTTCATAGGGCTCAGATCTCATTCTTGTATTGGTCTTCATTGTTATCCTTTGGAGGCTTGGGATGTTTTATTGGATCATTTTTTAGTAGCTTATATCGTCTTTATTGGAGCCATCTGTTGAGCATTCCAGATTGACATCTTCATTGTATCAGGTTCTTCTATTTATAAATAAAATCAGATCTGAAGTGTTTTGGCTTGTCTATCATCTTGTTGATCTTGCATATGGTTGAGGTATGTTCCATTACGATATATTCTTGTTTATTTCTACAAACACACATATAACACATCAGTAAACCCAAAGCGCAACCTAAATGTTCACATTAAGCAAAGTGTTTGACGAAATGCCACAACCTTCAAAAGTTTAAAAAATACACCCAAAATCGTGACGTTCTGGGCATATTGGCTTGGGAACATTACAATAAGGATATCCACCATACATAGTGTTTGGACTTGGTATATTCTCAGTCCAACACACTTGACGATCTGATCCCTCATGCTCCTCATCCGTCGAATGGTATAACAAGACTTGCTTCGGAATGCGTTTCCATTTCAGACACCAAAACTACTTCCTCTCCTCAAATATTCGAGGTGAATGCGGTCCAATCCACTTCATCTTAGCAACCAGTAGGTAAGAAGAAAAACAAGGGTAAATCAAAGAAATCTTCTGACCAACAGGATACTACAAAGACTATTGATACTCAATTGAATAGGAAGGCTAAGTTTCCTTGCATGATTTGTGAGGAAAAACACTACAAGAAAGACTTCCCTCATCATGAAGCTACCACTAAATTTTTGAAGGGTACCTCCTAACTGGTCCAACAACAACATTTTGTTGCACAAAATATTTCTTGTCCACAAGGGGGCAATATAGGTCATTCCCACCATGGGGATGCTTCCTCGAGTGCCTCTGAGGTGTGTATATTTAAGACGGTTAATGTAATGACTTGAGAAAATACTTATGACGCTCCTCCAAGTGATCAGGCTAATGGAAAGGATATCAATCAACCATCCACAACCACTCCTCCTCCATCTTCCAATCCTCTTCAGATTGAGAAACCAATCTATGATGCAATGTTGTGTTCGCCCAAGAGAGCAATTCAAAAAGTGACATTTAATCCAAGTACCTGAGTCATCCAAAAATACAATATTGTTGAATATTTAATGTAGGAACCTTGTGTTATGTCATCACTCAAAGTTATACAGAACTATCCAAGTCAACGTAGAACCATGTTGTCTGCTATTGGGGCTATGGATCTAGAGGAATCAAATATGATTATGTTTAATTTGGACTATTTTATGGAGAGGCTCTTGCACCACCTCACATTTCAAATTCAAATTTTGGTTGGTGGGAATAACATCCATCGTACTATTTTGGATGAGGGAGCCTCTAAATGTGTCATTTATTTTCCTTGTTGGAAATCCCTTGCTTCTCCTAAAGTTACCCCATCTCCTACCACCCTGAAAGTGTTTGATGGACGTGGTTTCCACCCTCACAGAATCTTGCAATATTTCACTGTAACATTGAAGGGTAATTTTTTTCTGATAGATATCAAAGTGGTTGAAGCGAGCCTGTATTACAATTTGTTACTTGGTCGTAGTTGGTTCTATGCGATGAATGTTGCCACATATTCGATGTTTCATATTTTACGATTTCCCATCAAGGAAAAATTATCACTATTGACCAACTTGACTATACAACTTCAGATCTCCACAATGCTGCAACGAATAATGTCCCTTTTCTAGGATAGTCTAGTTTTGAGAGTGTATAAGTAGGTCTACTTAAGGATTCCTCTCTCATGGGGGTTTTTCATTTTCCCTCTCCTGCCACCGCACAGGTTTCCATGATAAACATGATTTCGACTCAGGTGTGACAATCCCTAGAATCACTTGATCCTTTGCTAGTACCTGGTATTCATGAGCATAGTTCTTTTCCTGTGTCAATCTCATTCAAAAATGAAATAGACATTTATGAGCATAGTTCATTGTCTATGTCAATTTCTTTAAAAAATGAAACAGATCCCCCTCCACCCAAATCGAGTCTCACTTTGGATCGAGTACTTGAACCTTCTTTTCCTTCGCCTAGTGAAAATGTTCCTATTAGCAACCAAAGGCCTAAATGAGGAAAGAAGAAGAGTCTCTGTAGGAAAAGACACTTGGGGGTCAGGTCTCTAACCTCTGGACATCATGCTGGGGGAAAACACCTCTAGAGGGACACACTACTAGGAGTGATCCTCGCTTGGGGGTTGTTCCCATCGTAATGTAGTTGTCTTTTCTATAACAAGCTTAGTCTTTGTTATTTCTTGTGCTTGTAAATACATGAGAATATTTTATCGAGCTCAGTCTTTACTCTTTCTCATGCTCATTAATACATGATAATAGGTTACCGAGTATACTTTTATCTCTTTTTGGAACTCGTAAAATATATACGAAAAAGGAACTCTTTGGAGTTTCCTTTAAGCTCTTTTCAGACTCCATAAACATGAAAAGATTGTCGAGAGATATTTTTTCCTTGCACACTCATTAAAAGGTTTGAGATGGTGTCTTTTGAGTGGTATTTTATCTCTTTTTCAACCTCGCAAAGACTAATTACAAAAAAAGAATACTCTAGTCAAGCATGATTAGAAGAGTTCTCCCCTATATTGTTTTACACTTTTTTTGAGATATGGAGACTAAATTTATGAAAAATTCATCCATGGAGTCATATTTAAGTTATTTTCACACTCTCTAAATGTGAAAAACCATTGATTTTACCTTCTTTGGCCTCGTAAAACTAGGCATTAAATGAACTATGTGATTCCAATCTCCAAGACGCATACATGACCAAACTGCTACTTCCTCGGGTTCGTTAAAAATATGTCGAGGGACTCATCCAAAGAATGAGCTATATCGAGCATCTGTTATCCTCCTCAATCTCATTTAAAAATAAATAGGTATTCATCCATCATGATGGGGGACAAATTGAAGGAAGTGGGTCAAGTTTTTTTGGAATCCTTCATGGTAGCTTTTGTTTCCCTTGAACATGACACTTGTTTGTGTCTCGCCTCACAGTTGGGTAATATGCTTGTCTCTAAGTCATACCAATTCCATGTGTCTTTATAATTTTTAATTCTAGTTGAAAATTTCTGATCCAGGTGGATGTCGGTGGCCTCCCACCTATTCCAACTGATTCATTTTGGCATCTTTTTCCTAGTTTTCGGGTCCCCGACTTCCGGGATCGTTTTGAGGCTCTAAACAACGTTTTAAGGGCTCACCACAGCTAAAATGTAGATGGAGTTGGAGTATAATAGAAACATGTGCAGTCCTCATATAGACCTTTCCAATGGGATATCGTGCGCCTAAAATGGAGATCGTATGCAAAAGTTACGACCCCGGGAAGTTGATGTACTAGCTTACCCCATCGGGGCCCACATGAATTTTGGTGCTTCATCTCCTAGGGTTAGGTTTTTGGATGTCTAGGGTTTTGGAATTATTTTTTATTGTTAAAAAGGCCTTCAGAGCCTCATTGTACTCATCTTCTTGCGAATGAGCATAGTTGTCACATCTCTTCTCAGAGATAATTCATCATCATTCCAGCAAGCTTCTTTTCCGCTGCGTTTTACATTTTCAACTTATTTCCTTATTGAATAGAAACTACTTTTACTATATCTTTGTTATTCTGTGTTAAGCATATTTTAATAATAATATTTATTCATTTCTTTCTTCTCATAAAATCCAAATTAGTGGTATCAGAGCGGTCTTCTCCTTATCGTTCATAATGCATGTCCCCAATGAGGTCAGGGTATAAAGAATTGGGTCTCGAGCTTGTTTCTCTTGAGGAAAAAATCTCTCGCACACCCAAGCAACCTCTCATGGCAGGAGAAAATAAAGATGATGGGATAGGAGAACCTTTCAAAATGTTCCTCGAGGAAGCCCTCACACAACAAAGGAACAAGATGATGGATAGTTTTGAGAAAATCCTTCAGCGACTACCAACAGGCAATGCATCTTCCTCAAGCGGAGGCACCGCCCCCTCCAAGGTACAAATCAACTTTGATATTCATATATTTGAAGGTCAAATAGATGTAGACACTATAGACAAATGGTTGAATCTACTAGAATTTTATTTCTCTTTCCATAACTTTTCGAATAGAGAAAATATTACTTTTGCGCCCCTCAAAGTCGTTCCCCATGTCAAAGATTGGTGGGAAACTTTTTGTGAGCAAAAGGAACCAGAGGAACCCGCATTATTTATAGTCGCAGTCACCTAGGATTCCTTCAGGGATGTTATTAGGGAAAAATACTACCATGTCGGAAGTTATGACGACCTGTATACAAAATGGACCACACTACGGTGGGAAAGAGACCAAATAGTGCCCAAGTTCACAAATATATTCCATACCTTGCACACCAAGATAGGTATCAAATATTATGAGTGACATATGGTGCTCAAGTATCGCGGTGGTATACATATATAAATCTAGTCCTAAATGGAGTTTCTAGACATCTCTTCCTTGGGTGTGGCCTACCAATATGCCGTCAAAATCGAGCAGAAGCTTAAACGAAAGACGCAACAATTTGGGCCTGGGAACCCCTCACAAAAAAGAAAGGAAAGGGAAGACACAACCCACAAAACAAAGGACAGGTCAAATTTGTACAACCTTAGGACAACCAATCCAAGCCACAAGTAAATAAGTACACTGGAAAGACAAAGAAAGATATCGGGAAGTGGTGCGACTTCCATAAGAGCCCCTGGCATAACACTGTTGATTGCCGCTCAAAGCAGTTGTTGGTGGCTGAGTTGAAATCCTCTTAATCAAATGTGGGTTCCGAATCTAAGTCAGAACCAGAAATGGGGAGACAGATCATTGACATGAACCCCAGTGCTACAATTTCTACAACCAAGCTCCAACCTGGTGAACCAGACAAGCCAGAGGAAGGAGAGCACCTTTTTCATTCACAAATGTGGGTAAAGGGTACCCCATCGCACTTCATCATTGATAGCGGTAGCCAGAAGAAACTCATCTCAGCAAAGGTCGTCAAGTGGCTAGCCTTGGCGACAACACCGCATCGGCAACCCTACCCCATTGGATGACTTCTCCAAGGAAGCGATCTTCGCGTTAGCCAACAATGTTTCCTTTCATATGACATCAAGCCCTTCAAAGACGAGGTATTGTGTGATGTTTCCCCTCTCAAATTTTTTAATGTTATTTTGGGCCAACCGTATTTATGGAAACATCATGTTGTATGAGTCTAGGCCTAATAGTGTTATTATTACTTTGAATAAGAAATTATATATGATACACGAGGAAGTACCACCTAGTGTTATTTCCTTGATCTATTCAAAGTAATGCAGCAAGGTCATCTCTTAGACCGAGAAGTTTTTCCTCTTTGTGATTCTCTCTCATAGTGAGCAAAAGATCACAACCACATACTGGGCCTCTACGATCGACCTCTCCACACAGTAGAAGCAAGTGGATAAGGTCATGGAAGAATAGTCATATATCTTCTTCTCACCTATCGGGGTACCTCTACACTGTTAGATGAAGCATCCCATCGATCTGACCCCCAACACATCGCTACCTATTGGGTCAGTCTACCACCACTCTCTATTAGAGAATGAGGAGATCGAGTGGCAGATTGAAGAATTTCTTCACAAGGGGCACATCTGTCCCAGCTCATCACCTTGTGGGATCCCAATCATGCTGGTGTAAAAGAAATACGGGACTTGGTGACTCTGCATTGATTATCGGGACCTGAATAAAATCATAGTCAGAAACCAGTACCTGATTCCCCAAATTGATGACCTCCTTGATCAACTCATAGGGGCCAAGTACTTTAGTAAGATTGATATGAATTCAAGCTACCACCAGGTCCCAATAGAACAAACATATGTATGGAATACCACCTTCAAGTCAAAAGAAGGTATTTTTGAATGGCTAGTCATGCCCTTTGGTTTGACAAATTCTCCAGCAAATTTCAATATGAGGATGATGGATGATATCCTATGTCCATTCACCAATAATTTTGTAGTGGTGTATCTGGATGACATCCTCATCTACAACAAGACTTGGGTGGAACACTTGCAGCATATTCAATAGGTTTTGCACACCCTGTGACAACACAAGCTATATGCCAACTTGGAAAAATGCTCCTTCGGCATGGACAGGGTCCATTACCTAGGCTACATAATTTATCAACATGGTATACATGTGGATCCATCCATGATCTAGGTCATCTATGACTAGCCAACCCCAACCACACTCACTGAGCTTCAGAGCTTCTTGGGCCTTGCCAATTTCTATCGCAGGTTCGTGTTGGGATTCTCCCATATTGCATGTGCCCTCAGCCAAGTAACTAGGGGTGGTGGTAAGGAAAACATTGTGTTGGGCCTGTCCCAACAACAAGAGTTCAATGATTTGAAGCAACGCTTGTGCTCAGACCTATTAATTTCATTACCGAACCTACATCAACCCTTTGAGATCGAGACATATGCTTTAGACTATGTTGTGGGCGTCATTCTCAATCAGCACGACCACCTCATGGTCTATCATAGTGAGACACTATCAGATGTTGTCCGTAAGTACCATAATTATGACAAAGAAATGTACTCCATTGTGCAAGCTTGCCACCAGTGGAGACATTACATTCTTGGGAAGGAGACAATCATCCACACTGATCACAAGCCACCGCATTTCATGCAGACACAAGGTAAATTGCAAAATGACCACCATCAAAAGTGGTCCACATGCTTGCAATAGTTCCACCTCAACATCAAGTATAAAACATGAAGTACCAACTTATTCGCTAATTGCCTCAACCGACCTTGAGTCGCATCACTCACCAAGGTGCTAAACTCTTGCGGCCATGAGACCTCCAGATGGCCCCACCTCTATGGGACAGGCCCTTACTTCACCACGACCTACCAAATGTTGCGCACAAAATCAATTGTCGTTAATTTCCATCTTTAGGATGGGATATTGTGCCATCTGGGCCATCTCTTTGTTCCATCAAGCGAGAGAGTGAAGCTGATTCTGGAATGCCACTAGAGTTGGGTGGCAGAACACTTTGGTGTTGAAAATAAAGTGGTANTATCATAGAAACATTTCTATTGGCCAAAACTTCGACAAGATGTGGGAAAGTATATCAGGTCCTACACTGCCTGCGCTATTTCCAAACCAACCACTAAGAAACATGACCTATACACCCCTCTTCCTACTCCTGACAGGCCATGGAAATCCATCTCAATGGATTACATGTCGGGCCTTCATTCCACTAAGAGGGGAAATGACTTTATTTTTATGGTTTATGATCACTTTTCCAAGATGGTGATTCTAGCTGTCTGTAAGAAGAGAATCATAGCAGAGGCCACTGCCAAGCTCTTCTTTGAACGAGCATGGGTAAATTTTGGAATCCCACAAACCATTGTCTCATATCACGACATTTGTTTCCTTATAACATTTTGGTCGAGCCTCTGGTCATTGTTGGACACCAATATCACCAAATCCATTGCTTTCCACCCCCAGATAAATGGACTAACGAAGGTTGTCAATCGGATGATCATGCATATCCTGCGCATGTACAATTCCAAGAACCCCTGCACATGGGATGAGAATATCCCATGTTCAACATATCTACAATTGAGCCCTACATATCTCAACCAACCACAACCCCTTTTAGGTGGGGTTGGGATTCCAACCATTAGGTCCCATGGATGTTGCACTACCCCTTATGGCCACCTCTACCAAATAATCCCCTGCTCCAACTGAAGCTCAAAAATCCACCTGGTTCATTGAGAAGATCCAACACATCCGCTAACAGTTTCAGTATATTTTATAGAAGTCCATTTCCAAGTACAAGAAGCACCATGATCAACACCGGGTGCCACATAAGTTTCAGGTGGGAGACAAAGTTTGGTGGAAATTGCAGAAAGAATGCCTTACAGGGCCCCATAAGAACATTATCCCACTCCATTATGGACCTTACACCATCACCATGACTGTGGGTGACAATTATTTTGAGCTCAACATTCCCCCTTTCCTTGGCCTGCACCCGATGTTCAACATGGTTGTCCTTCAGCCATATTTCCCACCATTATTGGACACCTCAGAGATAGGAGAACAATTGAAACCAATAGATCTCAACCCTAACTGCATTCAATAGGAATCCAATGATCATATTTTGGACACATAGGTCAAGGTCACTCGACAACAAAGGATCCAACTCTATCGAGTTGTCAAACAAGGGCAACGCCTACACCAAGGCAAGTGGCTCACCCAGGGCCAAATTCAGTAGAAATTTCCTCATCTTATGGGGGAACTCAACGCAATCGATACCATTGCTTCCTAAGGGGGGAGGTTTGATCCAGGTGGATGTCGTTGGCCTCCCACCTATTCCAACTAGTTCATTTTGGTAGTTTTCCAGTTTGGTAGTTTTTTCCTAGTTTTCGAGTCCATGACTTTCGGGGTCGTTTTGAGGCTCTAAACAACGTTTTTCGGTCTCGCCACAATCAAACTGATAACAAGGTCAGATTCTGAAGGCAACATGTGAATTACTTGGATAGACTTTTTCAATGGGCTATTGTGCTCCTAAAACCGAGATAATATGCAAAAGTTACGACCCAGATAAGTTGATGAACTAGGTTACCCCAACGGGGCTGACATGACTTTTGGCACTTCATCTCCTAGGGTTAGGTTTTTGGATGTCTAGGGCTTTGGAATTCGTGTTTATTTAAAAAAAATCCTTCAGAGCCTCATTGTAATCTTCTTCTTGCGAATAAGCACAGTTGTCACATCTCTTCTCAGAGATAAGCCACTACCATTCCAACAAGCTTGTTTTCCACCGCATTTTATAGTTTCATCTTATTTCCTTATTGAATAGAAACCAATTTTACTATATCTTTGTTATTTTGTGTTAAGCATGTTTTAATAATAATCTATACTCATTCCATTCTTCTCATAAAATCTGGATCAAGTTCTCTTATTGTTTTCACATTATGTTCTTGGTACTCCTCGAGTTAATGCTTCCAAGTCATTTGTCATGCCTCATCATGTTCAAGGGAAGTTTCACTTCAAACCATTCATCTCCAGTATTACTAGTTTCCATTTCCTGTATCATTCTGTACTCATTTAATCCACCATCACATCACTTTCATGTGTTAGTTTTGTTGGACAACTAAGAGGGGGGCTGAATCAGTTGTTACCATGCTTAAACAATTATGGTTCTTTTAAACTCTTTGTAGAGACACTGAATGATGATCACAATAATGTAGGGAAATAAACAATGACACTTTTAGCATCATTCACATATATGAGAAACACAAAGACAGATATTTCCTGAGGAAACCCATGCAGGGTAAAAACCTCTTTTTCTTTATATGATAAGTAATAGTTACATTATTTACAGTATCATACATATGAACACCAACTCGTAATGAGGATACAACCTCAGTTTTGCAAGATGAAACTTGATGAGAGCACCAACTCTCTGTTTTCTCTAGCACCCACTAGAAGGAAGCACCAACTCCCTGGTTTCTCTAGCACCAACTAGAAGGGAGCACCAACTACCTGGTTTCTCTAGCACCAACTAGAAGGAAGCACCAACTCCCTGGTTTCTCTAGCACCAACTAGAAGGAAGCACCAACTCCCTGTGTTCAAGCACCCACTT
>SNQJ01S0035248.1:42199-55307 GCA_010110895.2 Picea sitchensis
AAAGGGGGAAAAGGGTCCTACAAGAAGGGAAATGGATGTAGTTGAGGCCAATGAGTCATCATAATCATATGTGGTTTCAAATGACACTATAACATATGCCCCCTAATGTGTGAGGTTGGAAGAGAAAATGATGGCCAAAATAAATTACAAAATAGTCACGATATTGTGGAGGGGACTAGGTAGGATTAGTTGAAGAAAATTTCCAAAACAATACCTATAATAGAAAAAATTAATATACTCTCTTCCCAATTTGGGCATACCCATGCTCAATAGTGATGTAAGCATGGAAACCAAATCAAGTACAATAGAGATCCATGAGTAATGAAAGCACAAATGATGTCCATGGCCACAAAAAATATACATAGTTGATCCATTTTATATATAAAAGTACCAATCATGGTCATAAGAAAAATACACAGTAGATCCATGCAAATGTAGATCATATCCATGAATGGATACACAATGGAGCTATGTCTTAGAATAAAAGAGAGGATATGTGGAGTCAATGGAATGAACATCGTGATCCTCTACAAGTACCAATGTTAAAGAGGGTGGTGTGATCAATACAACTCAGGTAGGAGCACAAAAGAGGTGATGCTCATACTTTACCCGAGGTATTGAAAATAACCTGCCATGGTACGCGTCCACACCATGAGAATAGATGTGTTGAAGTCAAACATACTGAGACATCATTTCATTATCGATCATTGATGTATATTGTTAATAAATGCGAGACAACCCATCGATAATGATAATGGGTGTTGAGGTACCTAGTACAATATATTAACTGTGAATATAGGATTTCATGTCAAACACTTGACAGAATCTATCAATCATCGAACATTGATGTATTCCCACTTTCAATAGCAAGGGAACCTGCCACTAATGACTGCAGACCCTAAGGTACTAAAAATGACTCTAGATCCCTATCCTAGAGCAAGATGTGTTGAAGTTGAGAGGAAGAGATCCGTTGGAAGGAAGGAATTAAGGAATCATCCTTCATCCAACATGAGGAGTAGGAGAAGGCCAAGTATTTGGAAGAAGTCAAATGAAAAGATTGAAAGGACCAAACTGAGGTACGACTCTGGCATGTACCATATGGAATAACACATGACATAGACTCTCTGAATGGTAGACAATGATGAAGAATAATGAAAAATAAAAGGAATCCACCAATGGGGTCAAATGGAAACCTAGGTACCACAAGAATCCCTATGTGTGATAATGGTTCTTGACATGAAACACAAGGGAAATTGCTTAGTTAGTGACCACTGAATATTTGTCATTCACTGAGTGCAAGGTCACCTATAAATGATTTAAATAGGTCATGGGTGAAACTCTAGGTAATACTCTCAGAGAAATGAGTTATATTCAATAAGAGCAAACCCATAAGAAAGAAGTCAATGGGGACCTTTTATACTAGCACAAGTGAGATACAAAGTTACTTGTGAAACTAATAAGTACTTGACACAAAGGAAGGCCGAATTGGAAAGTCAATAGTTATATAGAGATACCGACATAGGTTGACTTCCTTTGAATAGAAAAACCATAGAAATAGTGACTTAGAAAGCATTGACTATAAATTGGGATACATCTGTGACACATGAGGCATCAACAAATCCTCCATATGACTGGAAGAATAATCAAACGGAGGAGATTATTCTCAAACGCGAGAAATGGATTCCTAAATCCATACTAAACCCAATATAGTGAGGTGAAGACTCATAATATTATTCTTTGTTCAAGGGAGACACAAGTAGCTTCCATAAAAAAAACGAGACTCATTCCCATCCTTCCTTTTTTATTTTTTTATTTTTTTGTCTTTTCATATTATCAAACCTAAAATAAAATAAAAGAATGCTATAGTAAAATGGAGAAAACAAGCATCATGGACAAGGAAACCAGTTCCATGTGCAAGGAACATACCTATGCTCAATGCAAGCGTGCAGGATATGGATGCTCGGGGGAATTCTCCTCCATGGATAAAAGGTGTCAAATCACAACTGATAGTATTGAAAGGATGGTCACTATTAGAGAATTCATATACAAATGGCTATATATAAAAGAAATATGAAGTCGACATTATGACCGAAAAGCGTGAGAAGTCAATATGCAATGCAAGTAAAACTCAACACAACAATTTTTTGGAAGCCCCATGGGTAATTAGCCAGCAAAATATGATAAGAAGATATGAGGATTCAACACAAAGTCACGGAAAGACTAAACATAGCTTCCCAGCCTACATAAAAAACTTTAGCATGGGTGTCAAAATGGATAGCAAGGTACTAACTGGGACACCCATGAAGAGGTAAGCTCTACCATTTGTAAACGACCTCTTTAGAGCAACTTGAAGGTTTAATGTTGTAATGAAATGGGGTTGACCCTATTAAAAATATGTGATACCCTATGACTAAATGAATTGTGCAAGCGAAACGAGACCTACCCTATATGCCAGTAAGGAACATAATACATGTCGAAGAAGTCGAAAAACACCTACAAATGTAAGAACACCTGCGATAAATAGACACCTCTCAAGGAAAACTGCATGTCAAAACATGTCCATAACTTTTTATTAGTCTAAACAACATAAAAAAATGTTAAAAGGGGTTAAAACTGTATAAAAAAATGGAAAAATGGGTTAAAATAGCTGAAAAATGACTTTTTACCATACCATTTTGAAGTTTACCCTTTTGGAGTGCATTTGGAGCATTTTTACCCTTCAACCTTTTGAGGACTAGTACATGACACACAAGGATCGAAATTCAAAACCACTTGGACCAGGTAAGAGACCTTTTCCTCTTCTCCATTTTCATCCAAAACATTTTATATTTTAGTGATTTTTTGAGTTTTTATTAGATTTTTTAGGTTATATGGCCATGTACGTGACCTTCATTGACACAAGTCATGTACATGATCCCTATTAGTTAAATTCGTGTATGTATGAAACTTTACTAATTGGAGATCGCGTACATCTCCATGAAATTCAAAAATAAAAAATTCTAACGAAACAATTTGAAATCGTTCGGTAGGATCGTGATTGACCGGAGGGAAAGAGAGCATGGAGATGTGGATAATGAGGTCATGGATGACTCGGAGGCCCAAGAAGCCCTCCTATGGTGCATATTTTATAACTTCTTCCATTATAACAATATGAGGGAACAAAGAAGATTGTTATAAACCTTGATCTATTATCGGGAGCTCGAAGCTGATGCATTCATGATCAATGGGAAATCTTTGAAGATTGAGACCGAGGATATATATTTTATTATAGGGTTATCCCAGTGAGGTGATGTGGTAAACTTGAAAGGAAACAGATACATTGGTCTAACGATCAATGAATACATTGCTATTTATTTTTCGACCGAGATAGAAAAAGTTGGGAGCCAACTCCCAATAAAACAATTAGATAGCCTCAACCTTAAAATTAGTGTCTTGATGATTGCTTAGATTGCAGGATCAACATCGTTACATCAAACTTCAAGAATGATGATGTTTTATGTAGTTTAATTCTTGAAACCTGTTATGTATGACTGGAGGACCTCACTGTTCATGTGCATGAAGGCCCAATTGATAGGATACAAGGAAGGAAAAATGAATAATTTTGTCTTTGGAAGCCTCATGCACATGTTTTTCTTTGAGATATTTCCTATGACGAATCCTCACATAGATATCAATATGCATTATGTCTGAGATCGTGCTATGGAGAGATGGAATGAGGTACTCCCAAGGCAAGGAGGAGGTCATTTGGGTGATCCCTGGGATGACACATTTTTTTCTTGGTGGTCACACCAATTTGTTGCGATAGAGGATTATCCCTCTGCAGGGATAGATTATCGCAACGATCAAGAGATGCCCATTCCACCCAGTAGTTCCTACATATATGTTGGTAAGAAATCCCTTTTTAAATTATTTCATTTTTATATTTTATATCAATAAATGATTTAAGAAGTAAATATTTTTGGGGTGAATCAAGAAACTGATTTGATTTCTTGATTATGCAAATGTGGGACAGAGATGGACTAAGTTTTTTCCTCAGCATGGTTGACATGGTCGAGATGACTAACCATAGGGAGATGCAGATAACATATTTGATAATTTCCAAATGAACTTGGATAGATTGGTACGCTCTGTGTCAATGATATAGATTGAGGATCTTCCATAGAAGATGCAATGACATGTAGTTAGGGTACCATGAGCATGGGTGCATCTCTTTCAAAATCTAGCCAATGTCGTGGTGTTTTATGAGAGACATGCCAAGGGAATATTTGGTCCCTCAAGATCATGATGATGAGATATTTGTATATTTTTTGTATTATCAGTCCTTCAATATGGACAATCGAGGCTAAAAGCCTATTTTGTAACATGATTCACATTTTGTACTTAATGAACATTGATGACAATGTATATACAGATAAATATTTTCTCCTTAATGACAATGTGCCTATGATTTTATTATATACATGTATGATTATTTGTTCTTATGATTAATTTGAATGATATAAGTGCCAATCTAACACATAGTTAGAAAATGAATAAAATAATGAATTGCAATTTCTTTGAACATGAATATAAGTGATATAATCAAAATGATGCTCCAACAAATGTACCTAAAGGAAACAACGAGGTAACTTAGGTTTGAAAATAAAAAATCCGCCATTTAGATGAGACACTACTAACCGAGCGTCCAAACAAAATTCTAAGGAATGAATGTCATGCACAATGGCATCACTAAGTAGTTCAACAACAAGGTTGCATTCGACCACATTATTAGTATATGGGCCTAGAAAAGCACCTTCGTAAATGACCAATTGGCCCGTGGGAGAATAAATCACCCAAGCAGTGGAAGCAAGGTTCCGAGTGTGATGGATAGAACCACCGGTGAACCCTACAAACATCGAAGAATATTGTGACATATGTCAAGCAAGCAGAAGCACCATAAGCACCGCTAACGCAAAAAGAGATATACACTTATACTAAATACAACAATGTACAATAATTGCAAGGGGAATGCCTAAGCGTAAATGCTCAAGCATAATACTTCTTAAGATAGAGCCCATTTTTTGGCTCCACAATCACGTTCCCTTCAAAATCCTCCAACTCTTAGGCTCCTTTCCAAAGGGCACATCTCAAAATGTAGCAGATATGCCACAACATATTGAACTTGTCTACCCCCAAGGTAGCTTTTTCCCGGTCATAGACCAAAACAAGATCACCTTTAGAGAAGATCCTTGGGTTCATGGACTTTTCATATTGACTCTTAAATCATTTATGATGTGCCTCATTTGTAGTGGAAACATTACGACACTGCTCGTAAAGATATTCCAAGTGAAAAAGGAACGCCTCTAACTCAAAGGAGACATGTAGAAGCTCTACGATGATCTTAAGAAAAGGTATTTCATGTTCAATCAATAATACTGCCTCCCATCCATTAATGATTTGGAATGGCGAAAATCTAGTAGCAGTCTTAACTTCAGTTTGATATTCCCATAAATCTAGATATAACATGATGTGTCAATTAGAATTCCAATAACAATACGCTGGAGAATGGTTTAGAGAAACTTTTTAACTACCCAGACTTGGCCATTCATCAATGAATAATATGGAGATGAGTGCTCCTGCCTAAAACTCAATTTTGATGTGAGCTCTGACATCATTTTGTTCTAGAAGTGACTGCTATGGTCAATAACAATATCTTTCGGAATGCCAAACTAGGTAATCACCTGATCAAATATAAAAAAACACAACAATATCACAATCGCTTGAAAAATTAAGCATGGCCTCCACCCACTTTGTGAAATAATCGATGACCATGATGATGTAATGATTCCCCCTTGTTGAATTTGGGTGGCATGTCATAAAATCAACACCCCACTTAGTAAAAGGGCCAACAATGATGACTAGAAAAAGTGAATAAAAATGTGTGTGCATCTTATGAGTAAACATTTTACACTGGTGACATTTTTTTACAACCTCGATACAATATTTGAAGATCAATGACCAAAAATATATGACACACAATATTTTTTGGGTTGTCTCCAACTCAGAGAGATGACCTCCACATGCTCCACTGTGAGAGTCATTTAAAATGAACTCCTCTTCTTTGTGAGTCACACAACGACATAAAATTGGTTCTACACCATGGTGAGACAAGTTATCACCAATGAAGAGGTATTTTTTTTCTTGATGTTGAATGCGTCCTCAGTCCTCTTTCAAATAATACAGGGAGAAATTCAATTTCTAGAGATATATAAGAATGTCTACATACGAAGGATCAAAATAATCTATTAGGAAGATGCATTCATTAAAAAATGAGTCCTTAAAAAGTTCATGTTTATCTTCCCTAGGAAACTTTGACATCAATTCCGTAGAAAGAAGTGACTTTTTGGACTTGGCGGACGTGAAGTCTAAGTCAAATTCTTGCAAAATCACAATCTTTTTTTTGAATTTCCCATTGAAAATATGATGAGTCATGACATATTGGAAAGGATTAACATCCACAATAAAAGTAGTTTTACAGAGGAGAATTTAATGTATAGTCTCTAGAGAACATGGATGGTTGCAAGAGCTATCTTCTCAATGTGGGAATATCGTAAATCAACATCAACCAAACCATGACTTAGGTAATAAATGATTTGCTTGAAAATAGCATCATCTTCTTGCACCAAAACCATACCCATGGTCGACTCAGATGATGTTGGGTACAACAAGAAGTCACAAGTAAAATAAGGTGCGCTACAGAGAGTGGAAGACATTAAATCCTTTTTCAGTGCCTAAAAAGATATTTATGTGTAAGTATCCCTTTCGAATGGGACCCCTTTCTTTAGAAAATGCTTGAAACCCTTAGTAATCTCAACGTAGTTAGCGATGAAATGACGAAGAACATTTTCTTTTCCTTGGAGACTCTAAAGTTGACAAATAGTATGTGGGGAAGGAAACTAAACTAATGCCTCAACCTTAAGGGTCCATTGTGATCCCTTTGTTTGACACGATAAAGCCAAGGAGATTCCCTAAAGTAACACAAAAGTTAAATTTGTATCGATTCAACTAGATGAGATAATAACGACATATATGGAACACATGGTAGAGGTGATCTATATGATCAAATCTATGATGAGAATGAGTGGCTAGATCGTCCAAATACACCTCAACAATGTGTTTCATGTCATGGAAGGCAAAGGTCATGACCCGCTAGAAAGTAACCCCAACATTTTTAAGGTAAAAATGCATTTTATTAACTGCAAATATTCCCCAAGGGAAAATAAATGTGGTTTTATGTTGATCCTTGGGTTTAATTTTGATCTGATTGTAGCGAGAAATTTCGTCCATAAAGGAAAAGATCTTGTTTCCCGCACACTCATCAATAATTTTATCAATGAAGGGTGTCGAGAAGTTTTCCTTTGGACAAGCCTTGTTCAAATCCATGAAATACATACATACATGGATGGCTCTTTTCTTCTTTTCAACCAGAATAGGGATCAATACCCATTCGATAAGCGGAACCAGATAGATAAAACCCACTTTGAGGATCTTCTCTACTTCATCCTTTACGACAAGTACCTTCCTAGGGTTAATCAACCTCAACTTTTTCTGAACAGGATTAACATTAGGGTGATTTTTTATTTCACGTATGACAATTTTAGGATCTATCTCGGGTATCTCCGTGTGCGACCAAGAAAAAATGTCGTTAAATTCCTTAAGCAAGGTGATATAATCTTGGATATCCTCGGGAGAAAAATTTGCACTAACGAGCACATTTTCCACAACATTGGGATCATTATATATGTTGATAAGCATCACCCTCGAAATATTGGACATGTCCCATTCAATGTAAACACCATGCTTTACTAAAGGGTTCACATTTTTATCAACATTTTCATTCATGTGGACATGGAACTCTCCTCTTTCAATGTGATCCATCTTCAAAAGGAATTAAAACCGATGATGTAAATCATCCCCAAGTCCTCTCTGAACCCATCATTGCCTCTAGAATAACCTCATTAGAGGGTTGTATTGTCTCAATACAATCACGAGAATGAGAAGAGTTAACTACCCAAATGGGCTTTGGAAGATCATCAACCTCCTTGATTTGAAGAGAAGTTGGATATGAGTCTGCAATGACCCTTCAAATGGCCTGATAAGAAATCTCTATTGAATAAAAAGGATTTTCCATTCCTTCATGCTTGATCCCTTATATTGAATTATATGGGGATGATAGAATCCAAGGATCCTCAAAGTACATCATTTGAAAATGGTGCACTAGGGATACAAGAATCGGTGAAATCAGTGAGATCGAGCTAGTCAAAGTGGAGCTAATGTACAAAATTGGTTGGGATATTAAAATTTCCATCAAAAAAGAATACATCCCAATGCCAATACTTTTGGTCACCATTTGGGAATCATCTATTAATAGGATGTTAGATCCAGGCCTCACAACTAAATCCAAATGACTAAAAGACAACTGGTTGATCATCACAATTTTTCCTTCATGAGGAAAACAAATAACTTGGAAGATTGAAGATACGATAGCGGTCATAGCATACGTCCAACTGTGACCTAAAAAATTTTTGTAGTCAAGCAGAGCGTTGACTACTTCCACCTCAAAGTACAAGGTTTTTCCTCCCAACTATATGGGGAAGGGTTTTCCTAATAATTTTACAACACTCTTCTATTATTTCATTCTTCACACTCACATTTTATATATTAAATTACAAGGGATTATAGTACGGTTGAAAATTAATTAAATACCATTTCTATGGCCAATCAATGGAAATATCCACAAGTTGAGACTAGAGACCTCCTACTCACCTTACTCTTAATTTGTAAAGGTTTTCCTTATGAATATGAAAACCACAATCATGAATCTCTATGTACTTGGGATATACCCCTGTCATGGTTGTGTAGAGAAAAACACTCACATTAAACCAACCAAGAAATAGAAGATAGCTTTAAATAGAAACAATCGATGACAAACACACACAATACAAAGAGATTTTAGCCTACAAATCCTTAACTAGGAAAATCAACATTCCTTGAGCGTCTCCTTCTCTCTCGTTGTCTTATTCATTCATATAATAAAGAGTTATGTGACTAACCTTTGTCTACACCTAAGACACAATTGTCATCCTACTCTCTTGCATTACACAAGAAAAAATCTGTAGCCAATTCGACTTACCTCTACATGACAAAGATACTACTAGAAACATAAACTCATTACAATTATAATATGCCATATTTATAGGATTTACTACATGCAAAACCCTAAATCATGGAACCCACAATTAGTTACACATCCATGCAGATGGTTGGCTGCAATCCCACAAATATCGAGATTATGTTATAGTTGACTATTGGTTAGATACTAGTCGACCGCTAGTTAGTATCCATTTGGTTTCCAATCGACCTATTATTGACCTCCTGTCAGTTGACATTTCAACCTTCCGGTCAACCACTTTGACCTTTGTCTTAACCATCGACTTGACGTGACCCGTCAGTCGATTCATCACCTAGTTGATCCATCACTAGCTAGTCAATTGACCATTCTTTCACTACAAAGAATATACCAACCCAACATTATCCCACTTGTTGTCTTCTTTGTTGATATAGGAGAACCTGGACTTTTATTCATTGACCCGGGGAATAAATTCCCATATCCTCTCTACACCAAGAGAACTTCATAGCACTCACAAACTTGGTCAAAGAGTTTGTTATGTTTTATAAAGTGTGTAATTTCTCCAACAACACTTTCTTGTTTTCCAGCATGTCTCTAATGAAATGGTATTGTACATCAATATGCTTTCGTTCTGGAATGGTAAGATGGGTTGTTTTCTAAAAATATTTCACTTTGACTCTTTCAATCTATCTTCATAGCTCTTTGCTCAAACCCAATCCTGGACACAACCTATGCAACCATACAACTTCTTTTATTGCATGAGTGGATACCATGTATTCAACTTTTGTTGTTGACAATGCTGCCCAATTGATTTCTCCATTGAACATATTGAACACATATCCATTGTTTGATCTTCGTTGATCCATATCTCCAGCCCAGTCGTTGTCGAGAAATCCATGTACATTTACTTTCCAATTAGTTTCACGATTCCCTTGGTAATGGGTCACATATTCTATTGTTCCATGCAAGTACCTGAACACTCTCATGACAATAGTCTGGTGCTATTTCCTGGGTGTCGACATGTACCTACTCAATACTCCCACTACATGAGTAATGTTTGGTTGAGTGCATACCATCGCATAGATCATACTACTGATAACACTAGCATACAAGACATGTTCCATGTCCTCTATCTCTTCATGTGTCTTTGGACACTATTCAACAACCCCNCCACATGACTTGGTACCTTGTCTGGTTTGCAATCATGCATGTTGAAATGATTCAAGACTATTTCAATGTACCTTCTATGATTTAACCAAAGCTTTCTAACTACTCAATCTCTCTTGATCTACATTCCTAAAATTATTTTTTTTGCATCGAGATCTTTGAGGTAGAACTTGGAGTATAGATTCATATTCACCTCCTTTATAGCATCCACATTGTTTTTTACCAACAACATGTCAACGAAATACAATTCTACATATGAAATGGTCGCCTTCTTCCTTTGAATATACACAAAGATCATCCTTGCTTCTCACAAATCCAAAACTAAGGATGTATGTGTCAAATCTTTTGTACCACATCCTTGGTGATTGCTTTAGACCATAAAGGGATCTTTTCAACTTGCATAATAGCACTTGCTTTCCCTTTATTGCAAATCCTTCAAGTTGTTTCATGTATATTTCTTCTTCTAGGTCCCTGTATAGGAATGTTTTCTACACATCCATTTTCTCTATTTCAAGATAAAATGATGTAGCTAGAGACATTAGTACTCTAATGTAACTTAACTTTGCAACTTGAGAGAAAATATCATAGAAGTCGACTCCCTCGACTTTTGAATACCCTTTCACTACAAGTCAAGATTTGAACTTCTTGACTTGATCTACTACATTCATCTTTTTTTTGAATAACCACTTGCTACCAACATGTTTCCTTCCATTAGGTAGCTTGACAAAATCCCATGTCTTATTCTTGTGCAAGGATTCCATTTCTTCGACCATGGAATCCTTCCAGAGTTTACTCTTCGTTGAGTCAACTACCTTCACGACGGACTTGGGATCATCGTTAGTGGAAGATATCACAAATACAAAATGGATATTAGGAGGAATATACCTTTCAACTGGTTTTGTTACTCATTTAAAACTAATTACAGTAGGAGTTAGATGTTCACCTCTTCAGCTGAATCAATTGAATCATCTAAATCATGTTCTTTGGTCCTCAACTCAAACACTATCTTCTCTAGTTATTTTTCCATTTTATCCTCTTTAGTATCGGAAGTTCCTATCAATTCCATGAAGATCACATATTGACTATACATTTTTTTCCTCAACACCGGATCCAAAATATTGTATTATTTCATTCCATTCTTGTAGTCGATGAAATTACACTTGATTGCCTTATTGTCTAGCTTGTTCCTCTTTACCTCAGGAACATGAAAAAATGCATCAAAACCAAAGACTATGAGATGTGAAAGAGAATACTTCTTACCAAAACATACCTCATGTGGATTCAAGTCAACTAGCATTGATGAAGGATACATGTTTACCAAATATTTTGCAATGTTGACTACCTATGCCAAGAATTGTTGTGAGATCTTACCACCATTGAGCATACTCCTTTCCTTTTCCATCAACATCCTATTCATTCTTTCATCAACTCCAATTTTCTATGGGGTATATGGTGTGTTATTTTAGAATGCTATGCCACATTGCTTGCATAAATACTCAAAATCCTTACCACAAAATCACCTCCATTGTTAGTTCTTAGCAACTTGATCTTCTTATATGTTTGTCTTTCTGCAAGATATTTACTCTCTTTGAACTTCTCAAAAACCTTTGATTTCTTCCTCAATAAATAAAGTCATGTATTCGTAGATAAATCATCTATGAAGGAGGTATAATATTGATATCCTCTTAGTAAAGGGACCGATATAGGCCCAAGCACATCACTATGTATCAATTCTAGAATCCAGTTTTCCCTTGTAGTTCAAGATGGGAATCAAACACAAATTTGTTTTCCATATATGAAATATTCACAGAAATTGACTTCTAAATTGCATCTAAGAAAACCTTCAAGCATACCTTTGTTGGGAATATCACAAATTCCTTTACCCAATATGTCCCATTCTCTGGTGCCATAACATGGTCGGGTCGACTGGATGAGTCGATTCGGTTGGATTCAACAAAGTTGATTTTATTCGATTCACAATCAAGCAGACTTCAGAAACAACAATGTTGTTGCATCCAGTCATGTCAACACTCCATTAAAACTTGTATTGGGTTCCAATTTGAACTCATTTCATTAACACCTGCTGAAAGATATTAGATTTCTTTCCAAACCTAGAATATGTAGCACACCTAGAATATTTCTACTCCTCCCATCCTATAACATCAGTCAGACTCTTCCTCATACAACAATTTTGGTTTTCGATTCATCCCCAAAGAATACATCTCCTACTTCATATCTCTCATGTTAAAGGAAGCATTCCTTGTGAGGTCTCATATGAAAGGATACACCTGAGTTGATCAACCAAACATCATGATCCAACTGTGATCCAGGTGGATATTGGTGGCCACCCACCTATTCCACTTGGACCTCCACCATTGCTTCTTTCAGTTTTTCAATTTCCACACAGTTTACTATTTTTAGCAGTTTTTTGGGTCCTGAACTTCCAGAGCCATTTTGAGGCCTTAAACGACGTTTTTGGGAAAATGGGGAGAAACATGGATTGTAGATCATGTTTCTCACCAAAATTTGTATTCCTCGGGTAGATCTTTCTAACGAGGTATAGAACGCGTCAACCAGAGATCGTATGCCAAAGTTACGTCACCAGGAAGTTGATGTACCAACTTACCCGAACGGGGCCCATAGTCTTGGTGTTTCATCTCCTAGGGTTAGGTCTTTGGATGTTTAGGGTTTTCCATTGTTTCTCAATAATAATAGGCCTTCGAGCCTCATTGTAACACAGTTCAGAGGCCAGTAGCCGCCACATCTCTTCTC
>SNQJ01S0035248.1:55317-69677 GCA_010110895.2 Picea sitchensis
TTTGACCGTAAAGAAATTACTTTTTAACCTACCACCCAAAACTTAAACCCCTCTATCGCAATACATGCATGGAAAGGAACTATTAACCTTGTTACTGGCGTTTGGTGTAGATCCTCCATTGCGCTTCGATCGCTTGCTTACGCTGCTCCTTCCAAAGATAACCTATAGTCAAAACCAACAACAATGCATGCACACTACTTTTCTACTAGAGGGTTAGAAATTAAGCATAAATTAAACAAACCATAAATAACTCATGCATTGGGACGGGAAAAGTGTTCTTTTATTATTTGAAAAATGAATCAACTTACAATTAAAGTCGAGACCGGCCACCGCTCCTTGATCCTGATCCTAGGCTCCTCTTTGTTTGTCCTCCAACTGCTTTGCGTTAAATCTCCTTTGGCATGAGGAAAGGCTAAAGGGTTGGGACAATGGATTATACAAATGGGCAGAGTTTCTTTGCTATATTTTTTCCTCCTCCAAATGGTACCCCTGCCCCTTCTTTTATAGGCTAGAAGGAGCTAGGGATTTGGACGAACCCTCGGCCATGCATGGCCGGGAGTTTCAGTTAACTGACCCATAGCTTTTTGTTCCATCGGCAACTTTCCTTTTTTTGTGCTTTGTTAGGTACACGTGGACTGTAGTAGGCTTGTCAGCATGCACACGTGTGCAGTAATGGGTTAGGGCGCGTGGGCCTTGACACAAGAGGATTTCCAAAGAGTTGTTCAACAAATGTTTTGGCAATCAAGGGATATGAGTTGGCCTAATGCCAGGTAAGCATGTGTGGTGTAATTTAGGGTTATAACAACTGGCGTTGATCACGATACATCAAGTTCAATGGCCAGAAGGCATTGCGGGGACCCAAGTTGCATGGGGGTTAATTCTCCAAGGTGGTCCCGCAATCCAAACCATGGTTTCACCGAGGGGTTACATGTCAGCGTCATAAGAATTGTGGGATGAAAGGTAGGTAATGTTTAGAGATTAACGGTTTGGGATGCATGGATGTGAAATCCTTCGAAGTCCTGAAGACTCGAAGTCTCGGAAATCAGATGCCTGAGGTTCCATAGTGAGTGTCAGCCGTCGGATGCTGAGTAATAGTGGATGGTTTATCCACCCTACTTCGTGAGTTCGTTAATTCAGAACTCAGAGGGTCTGTTGTGTTGTTCTTTGAAAACTTCCGAAGCGGAAGGCCTGAGTAAGCACCTAGTGATATAACACTTGGTCATGGCCCGTGATCACATGGTTTGGGGATGGAGAGAAATTGGCTAGTGCCCAAAAATTATTATAGAGGAGAGAAGAGCTTGGAAAGAAAATGAAATCTGAACGTTTTCTTAAATCAGATTGGTCTGAATGCGTAAACTAGTGAAGTATTGAATAAGTTTAAATTGTTTCTCTTCTTTGAGTTTTCGATTGCAAGGAGTGCACATTGTCTGCAAGGAGTGCATTGACAGAGGTAATTCAAACTCAGAGAATCTCAGGAGAGATACTGTTGAACCTTCATCAACAAAAGTGCAAGGAGTGCACACGAATAACTCTGTGTTGATTTCAGAGAGAGATAGAGTCACTAAGAACTCTATAGGGATCTGCCATGCATCGAGCGAGTGCAAGTGTGTATAGAGAGAACTCTTTGTCAAGTTTAGGGAGAAGAGTATCATAGGAAGATACTCACATAGTTGTTGAACACTCTGTAGAAAATGCTCAACAAGGTGTGCTTTGAGCAGAATGTGCCAGGAGGGCACCAGAAAGTCTTTTGCAAGACACAGAAGGGTAGAATCCCTTGGGAGACTGAGCAAGTTCGAGAAGATTAGAGGAGATAATGCAAAGGGTGCACAAGAGTCAGACTTATCCCAAGTCCAGAAGCTCAGGAAGGATAGCATTTTTAGAAATGTAGACGAGACCCAAAGTTAGGGACTCACAGAAGGATCAAAGGTCGAAGCCTTGACATTTAGAAATTTTCCCATTTCGGGAGAAAGCAAAAGCTCGAGAGAAGGAGTGACAACTGTTGTTATATCAACTGTAGAGGAAGAGATCTGGCTGTCGAATTTCACGTCTAGACAGAAGTAACATGCGCAAGAGGACATCAGATATGTCTGTCAGATCTGAGCACAAGGACCAACAACCGTTGGATCCCAAGGAAAGTGAATGAGACTTAACTCTTTTAAGGTGCACAAGAGAGTGGACTCACAAAGTCCCGAAATGATGAGATTCATCAATGTGAAGGAGGACACGCGACACCAGATCTAGACTCCGAAAAAGCGGAGGGGGGAAAGTCTGAAGACTTAGAGAAGATATCGATCGTTGATCGAGGAGGGATTTGAAGGACCGTCGATCTGGTTGAGGAGGCCAAAGTCCCAAAGTGGGAGATGAACCATTGATTGAGGAGGATGTGTGGCAGATGATCTACCATTTCAGAGAAATCTCCCTAGAAGAAATGAGAGTTTGAACTAAAACTCTTGAAGGCCGCACTCGCGGAGGAAATCGTAGTCGCACATTTGAGGTGACAGGTGTCAAAAGATCTTCCACTCTGGAATATAACTACTGAGGAGGAAGCGAGAGTTGAGATTTGAAACTCCCGAAGGCCGAAAGCCCAGAATCAATCGTAGTCGTTGATTTGGAAGGGAGCTATGTGTCAATAGATTGCAGAGATCTGAGATCGTGCGTGAAAGGAAAAGAAAGGTCGTTGATTAAACAGTTGGCCAAAGGCAGGTAAATAATAGATAGAAGTTGTTGATCGCGGATCATCGCCAAGGGATTGGAGATCGACGGACGAGATTGATTGCGGGTCCAGAACTTGCTTGGGTGTTAAAAATCTGAGACCGGGCTATAATTTATACCACGGTTTTAACAAAGTGATGCATGGAAGATGGAGGTGAATTGTGGGGGGGAAAGCGGGTTGGCCTAAAACCACTCTTTTCCATGCTCGCAATCACTGTTTTCCATGAAGTCATATCCCAGGCTCATATGAAGGAAAGGGATAATTAAAAAGGGGTTAGCACCTGAAACTTGGAGTTTTGGAAGCGAGTAGGAATAGCCTGCAGGTCTGTTAGGACCTGCACACAAAAGGAAAGGAGATTTGTGTAAGGTTAATAGGGGTCTAGCAAAGGCCCAAAGAGTCAATCTGAATCAGCATTTTGAAATATCCTTTGACCGGGAGGTTAGCAGACCCACTGAGGTAGGGGCATTGGATCGAAAGTGCTCAGGGCAGGAATAATCATCCACAGTGATCACAGTGGGAGCACAAGAAGATTCAAGAATCCAGGAAGAATTGTAGAATTTTGGGATCAACAAGGAAAAGTTTTATAGGGAGAAAGAAGTTGTTGTGATTTTTGTGGCAGTAAGTATGTTACGGCTTGTTGGGTCAGCGAGAGGAAAGAATGCTTGCATGTTTGCAAGTGTTGTTGGTGAGGTTGTTGCATAAGGAGGGAAGCAACAAAAAGTTGAAGTGTTGGTTATAAGTTTGATAAAAGAAGCATGAAATCTTCTACTGCCATCAGACATTCATGTAGTATAAAATTTGTTAATGGAATTCATGCAGGTATGAGTTTTTATTACTCTTTTTGCATAATTGATGAAAGAAAATTTAGGTAAGAATTTCTTCAGCCATAGTTATTTTATAAATCACATGATTATATTATTGAATGCATACCACTGGATGTGGTAAAGGCTTGAGGCCTGTATTAATTCAAAGATTTTATCTTGTGAATGCACAAACTGACATAGGAAAATGTCATGTTGATTTGGTTGTGGGGTAATAGCCAAATAATTAAAAGATAAGAATTTGTTATAGGAATGAATGCCAGTAAGCTAGTCATGTATGAGACCAGGACATCGTTGGATATGGAAAGGTACAGATATGGAAAGGTTATGAGACACAAATGTACTAAAAGATTCCTACCTTTAAATAAAAATTGGGTTGCAACATTTTTGCTAACACTAATGAACACCACAGAATTATATTCTTGGTGCAGTGTTCGGGTCAAAAACGAAGGCATCCAATTAATTGGGAAGACAATAGGAAGTGTGTGGAGAATGTGTCAGCACTTTGGCCAAAATTCCAACTTATGGATGGTGAGATACATGACTGAGATAAAGAGCATTATGTAATTCAATGCAAGGTGCACTAAATAAGTATGCATTGAGAATTGCACTCATGCATAGTAAGTGATAGAATTGTGTACTAAATGCAATGGTTGAATGTGTTTTGTAAGTACATGCATATATATTGTTGCATGTAAATAATTGTTACTAACAGCTGAAATTTTGTTAACTCATGAAGTTGAGGACATTTCAGGGAGGTGTTAGACATTGCAATGGGAAAGTTGCAAGTCAAGTAGTCACATGAGCATTGACTACAATAAGTTTTCTTGTTCAAAAAAAAAGTAATGAACTTACAGATATTACTGTGAGAATGCATATGCATAGAATGACGAGTCATTCTATTTTATTAAATTGTTTGGTAATTATGATTGAATTGCTAGATGCAGACAATTCTAAGTTCACTGCATATGGTTCTATACATATTGAAATTGAATTATGATGAAATACTGACATTTGTTGGTTGTATGCAAGATGAAGCATTACAGGAAAAATGGTATGTAGTTTGGTGCCTATGGAAAACCACAAGGATGGATGCATTCAAAATATGGAAACAACCAAGATGAATTATGAACTAGAATTTCATGTTTTGGGGAAAAGATGAATTCCCTTTGAACTAAGTTTGAGTTTCTAAATAAATTCTTTTATGTTTTCTCATGATAACGGCATGTGGGTGATGCAGATGAGATGATGTTTATTAAAGTTGGAATGTTGACTAAAAAGAGTAGCTCGGGGAAGATGTTGATTAGAGACAACAAATCTTACCCTGTGGATCTCAGTGTGTGTACACTTCTCCTTGGGTTTCCTTGGAGAAGGTTGGAGCCCTGGAGGGAGAAGTGTGGGGATAGGTTCCACGATATGATGTCTGGAGGGTACTTGGAGACCTTTGAGGGAAATTGGAACTCCGGGAGCCACAGTGCTCTGAGACTTCCTAAGCTGGCCTGTTGCTGAAGCCCAAGGAAAGGGAGGTGTAGCAACCGATGGACTGTGTGACAATGAAGGTGTACACTCCTGGGGTGGGACAAGAATGTGGGGAAGGAGAGACCATTGGTTGGAGTACTACTGAGGTTTGGTACCTTGGCCTAGACCATGTTGATATGGAATTCTTCTCAATCAAAAGATAAGTACAATTATCTATTTATTGTATGTTGTGTATTTTGTATACATGTTATATTGTTATTAGAATTGTCTGTATATACATATATATACATTGCATATATGCTTGCATTACATGCATCCATGAATGTACATATTTTGTTTTATGTTTCATTGCTTAATAAATTTACACCTGATGCTAATCATGTTATTGATTAGAATGTGATTCAGGTGGAACAAGAAGGCGTCTTGCAAATGCATCCTGTGCGCATATTGGACCGAAAGAGAAAATAGCTCTGGAATCGAGCCATAGGGCTTGTAAAGGTCCAGTGGACCTGGTACGGTTCTAAGGATGCGACATGGGAGCATGATGATGCTATGTGGGTAGAATACCCGCATCTTTTTGAAGATTTTGGAAATCTTGTTGATGCTCTGTAAAGAGTTGCACTGAGGACAATGAGAAAATAAGGGGAGGGGATTGTAATATCCCCAAAGATGAGCCCGTTATATTATGTATTTTAAACATGTTTCGTATGCCGGTGAGCTGAGTTATAATAATATAGGAGGCTTATTTGGTGATTAGGCCGGAGAGCCTATGTTAAAGGCCAGGAGCCTGATTTTGTATATGTAATTATGCATATCATTAATAAAATATAAACATCACTGCGTGCAGACCGACCATGAAGAAAGAGTGATGGGGGACTAAGCTTCCATAGGTTGGGTAAGGGAAAGGGGGCTGAAAAGGTTGGAAAGAGGGGCTAATCTTAGGGGCTTAAGTCCTTGAGAACAATAATTTATTATTATTCCAAAGCTATGTGAAAGACATGTTTTTTATCTTAAGTCTCGGGAGAAGCAACGTGTGCAAAAGGGAACGCATGCAGCTCCAAGAAGACAAGTGTCAACTTGGGCGAATGCCGTTAAAAGCTGAAGCGTTAGCTGTGTTGGGGGTTCACTGCCCATTCTTCTATCCTCAGCCTGAGTTCGCGGGGATCTCTGTCTAAACCCGTTTTGTGTCTGCATCTGCCTTTTCATAACCTCACACATATAAGAAACCAGTGGGAAGGGATAAGTCGACCTGTTTATCCTGTGAACATAGGTTTATCCACACTGCAAATCTGAGTTCGTGCTTAACCCTTTGGGTTTTTGTCCTATGTGTTACCTAAGACGTGTTGTGTCTTAGTGGGGCTGTTGTCGTTTTTGGATGTCCATACCCAATTTCATGTTACTGTTGTCACTTGTGAGTTAACCAAATGTTGTTGATGTTGTTGTTATCCTTACCTTGTGGGAATTGAGTTGAAAGTGGTTGAAGAAGCGAGTTGTTAGACCCATGGTTGAAGAGGCAGGTTGTCATGCCTATGAGAAACTCTCTCCAGGTGAGAGAGTTTGTTGGGAAGTGGTTTTCTCCCAGAGAGAGTCTAGCACCATCTACGGAGCTATGAGAATTCCTGATCCAGCCTGTTGTCGAGACCCTGAGAGGGAGGTGAAGCAGCCGATGGCCTGTGTGACAGTGAAGGTATATACTCCCAGGCGGAACAGGCATGCGGGGAATGAGAGTCTGTGAGTAGTGGGTGTAAGAAGGCTCCTGGAGAGAATCCTTTCAGTTTCACTATGCAGTTTTCCTGTAACCTCAGCCTAGTCTAGGATTCCCTTTCCCTAGGTGGAGCTTAGTCCAAGCTTGGGGGTGACCCACTGCTAAGCATGATGAGCAGTGTGGTCTAAGGATGGGAGTCTCGTGGAAGTTCTGGACGTAGTTGGTGGTGTTACGCAAGTTTAAAAGATAAGTATCATTATGTGCTTAAATTATACATTATGCATGTTTGTGCTACTGATGCTTGAATGTTATCATGTGTTCTATTGCATGTGGATTTACTGTTAATCTTGTTTTGATTTGAATTTGAATGGTAACAATAACTCTGTGTTATGTGTTTAATTTTTTATTAAAATGCATGTTATATATATATATATATATATATATATATATATATGAATGTTCTATAGTGTTAGCATTGCACGGCCTATGGGTGGCTGGGGATGCTACATGAGAAGATGGCATCAGAAGAGGGACTTTCTCATGACGAGATAGAGTTTCGAAAAACCTTCTTTTCCATGTCGGAGATGATGAAGGTTCTATATTATGATTACTTGGATCGGAAGAGACCGATTCTAGGTGAATCTTCAAAATCCAAAAGTGAATAAGGAGAGGATCCTCCTAAACCTCTTCCTTCACCTCCTTCTTCTCCATCAACTTCTTCTTCTTCAAGTACAATCTCTAAGTACACCACAAGAAAACATTCCCATAAACATAAAAATGATATTCCTTTACTTAGGCTTGATGTGAAGTTTGAATTACCCATGTGTGATGGTGAAGTCAATGTAGAGAGGCTTTATAATTGGGTCAAATAGATGGAGGTTTATTGTAGTGTGAAACAAATCAAATATGAGGAAACTCAAAGAAAATTGGCATCGCTTTGACTTGAAGGCACAACACTCATCTGGTTGCAAAGAAAGTTGCACAATGGCACGCAACAAGTGGGTAATGTATTTCCATCATGGCAAGTTTTTGTTTCTGACTTAAAAAGCAATTTTATCCTTTGGGTTATAAAGATAAGGCTTTAATTGAATGGCAAGGTCTTAAACTAAGAAAGGGACAAACAGTGCAAGAATACACATATGAATTTTGTAAGATATCATTAATGTTAGACATTCCTTTACATACCCAAGAAACTCTTATGAAGTATATAGGAGGTTTACCTGCACACATTCGTAACACTATATTCATGTTTGGACCTACTAATATCGATGAGGCTTCCATTCAAGCAACATACATTGAGGCAGGGAAAACAAGAGTTGGTGTATCAAGGGAATCGTCTTCAAGAAAAGAGGACAAAAGGAAGTGGAATGGTAAGAAGGCAAATCCAATGGAAAGAAAGGAAGAGAAGCTCTGTTGCAAGCATTGCAAGAAAGAAGGGCATGATGAGGACCATTGTTGGCAATTACATCTCGAGAAGAGACCGAAGTGCTTCAAAGAGAGGAAAGGGAGGCAAACAGTTGCAACAACATCACGACCAACAGACTTGGGATCAGATTTGAGTGATGAATCTAAAATCAAAACGGTTGGTTTGACAGGTAAAATTGGTGATGGATTTTATTCTAGAAGTAAATTGTTTCACATAAGGGTCATAATGAGGCATACTAAGGTCGACACATTGATAGATAGTGGATCTCAATATAACTTGATTTCATAGGAAGTGGTTAAACAATTGGGATTAAACACTAAGATGCATCATAAACCTTACTCACTCAAATGGATAAGCAACAATCATAAATTGCACATAACAAAGAAATGCACTTTAAATTTTGCAATTTCACCAAAGTTTGTGGATGAGGTAATGTGTGATGTGGTGCCACTCGATGAATGTGGAATGGTCTTAGGGAGTCCTTATTTGTATGGTCGCAAAGCAATCTTCTATAGGGAACATAATCAATATCACTTAACCAAAGAAGACAATGAATATATTGTACATGCTCATCACTTAAAATAAAATCAATCTCTTCAAACAATGGAACAATTAAGGAAGGCATCTCATGCAAGCAACACACCTATAATTGGGCCAAATCAAGCAATTGATCTTAAGAAAGAACATGAGATGATTGTAGAATGGAAGTTCAATCATACTTTGCTTCAAGATAAGCTAATGCCATGCAAGTAATACAAACATATTAGCTCATTTACAGTCATATTTATGATGTTATCACTGCTAATGTTTTCAACATGGATTGTATTGGCTTCAGTAAGATGTGAAAGAGTACAAGTGGCTAACAATATGATGTCAATTGTCATGATTGCTTTGCAATTGATCTTGATGAGACAAGTGCACAAGACAGATTTTAAAGACATAGAACAAGTGGGGTGGCCTATCCCGCACGTAATGTCTGGTTAATACCCTTTTGGAGAACCAAAAGGTCTTAGTGGGGAGGTGTGATCCAAAATGGATCCAGGAATCAAAATGGGTCCAGGAAGGCCTAAAAATAAAAGTCCTCAGAATCGCTTCAAAACGGATGTGTTCGTAGGCCTCATCGTTACAAACCCAACACAACTTGAACGGGCTCAAAAAAACATTGTATGAGCAAGATATCACATTTTGTTCATTTTTCCAAAGAGACAAAAAGTCAAACTGGTCAAAGTCAATGATGACGTCAACAGGTATGATAGGTGACGTCAGCATACATCATGATGACATCATCATCTGACATGGAATCATCTGGACGTGACACGTGGAAGGTGACATGACCGTACGGATGGACACATGGCAAATGACCGTACAGTACGACCTGACACATGGCAAGTGACTAGGCGGAACAAAATGACACGTGTCAGACAGGTGGCACGCTGACTGGGCAGGTGTTGACAGGCGAGTGAATCACATCATGATGCATGTCTATTTGATGGCAAGTTTTATGGTGCCATGTGGCCCAGTCTTGGGCTGCCACGTGGCACCCCTTCATTGATTGACAGTTGGAAAAATTATATGGACTCCACGGGAGTCAAACCCATGACCTTCGGGCATGGGGAATGGTTTGGCAGGGCTAGGCTACTAGCCCGCCCATGGTAGTTCTTATAACATAAGGTTCAAATTTAATATTTGAATGTAAACAAACTATCGGTTGGTGGATTAAAGGGTTGGGGCCTAGCCGTAGCCCCCCCGGCATGTTTTCATATGATCGTTACATGTAACCACATGGTAATACTATTGGTGTGGACTTTTATGGTATTGTTTTTTGGCATGGGAGTTGTATCTTGGCGCGGACTGTGTAATGGTTTAAGCTTGTGGTTCTAAAAACCGTTACCATATGACCTCCATTTATATTTTGGCACGTGAGGATTTGTGGGGATAATGCCCGGTCGACCGGGCTAGCTTTCCGACCAAGGCGCATGACCAGATGTTAGGAACCAGGGGCCCTTGGTTGCTGGTGAGGCCATATGGCCATACTAGCAACCAAGGGCCGGGGGCTACGGGCTAAAGACCAACACGCCAGCTAGCCCAAGAACACATGGAATCTACCATGTGACCATAAGCCCAGGAATAGGGGTTTTCACCCTGTATTATTCCCAAATTTGGGTTTTTTAACTATATGTTAAGATTTTAATTGATTTTTAGCCTGATATTGATGGATTTTGGCCATTATTGAAGGATCTGGAGCCCTTTTTTAGGCCACATATTAGGGAGAAGTTGGGAGGTTGTTTTCAACTTCAAACCTATATAAACCAGAGGTTCTTGGAAGCCTTAGAGAGGTTCGGAAGAGGAGAAATGATGAATAATTGTAAAGCCAAAACCATTTTTATGCAGGGAAGTCGTTGAGGAGAGAAACTTTGTGGGCCATTTTCGGGAGCCTCGTTCATCCGTTTTCAGTGTCGTCAGTTGTGTTGGGTTCTTGATATCTTGAAGAACACATCCAAATCATTTTGTAATCCATTTGACACTTATCAGATGTATTTTTGAATATTTGAATAGAAATAAGAAAGCCTCACCCACTGAGACAAAGGCCCGGAGACGTAGGCGATATTGCCGAACTATATTAACAAATTTTTCTGTTATTCTTTGTTGATTCTTGTGCTTATTTCTAGATCTGTATATATTATTATGGCTTCCATGTTAAATCTTTAAATCTTGCTCTTTCTTCAAATTCTTAAATGGTTAATGAACTCATGTTTTAAAACTCAACCATAGTCTTTAAAATAACTTTTCGGATCAATATGCAAGGGTGATGTGGGAAAATTATTGATTCCAAGCATATAAATATTATCTCAAGCCTTGTTTATTATTATAAGCATCATTTCTTATCACTGACAAGTTCTTGGCCAAGTTTTAGAGCAAGACCAATTGTTTTGATTGCATTTTATCTCTAAGTGCATTTAACATACAAGGACGACCTTTACCATGATATATGCATTTATTGTGTGATGATTTTAAATGTTTTAGTGAGGTGAATTGAAAATCATATTTAATGGATGATTATTGTGTGAATAATTATAATTTTTAGTTAAATAATGTCTCGTGTGAAAGCAAGACTTTACCCTTTGAGGCTTGTTTGCAGATTTTTTGTGGTCTGCCTAAATTGAATACGGGAATGATAGAAGGGAACAAATTATTGTTTTTGGGGTATTCAATCTCAATGAAATAAATGTAATTCATTTTTAGGCCCGCAAGTACACAAAACCAAACAATATTTTCTCCCATCAAGTGGGCCATGATAGCTTCTCATTTTATGAAAGGAATCAAGACAAATGTGGAATGACAGATATAATAACTTGTTGGAATCATTATTGACCTTTACCCTATGCCTTGACTCTTACATATTATCTTTCTAAGGTTGGGTGAGTGATTTATTCTTTTACGAAGATGAAAAAACAAAGGGGATTCATCATCACTCATTTCAATCAATTTTTAAGCTTGCATTGAACAACACCTTTGTTTTTTTGGAACGATGTCTATGCTTAATGAGTATAGTTCCTTGTTTATTTACATTAATTTCTTAACCTGTCAAATAGAATATGGATATGTGTAATGAGTGGGTGGATCACCATGGATGTCAATGATTAAAATAAGCAATGCAACATCCCAACAATGCTTCAAGCTAAAAAAAATCATATGGAGGGTGTAATATGTAGTTAATTCAATGAGTAAATATTTTTGAGCTCCAAAGCACATTTTATTATGCTTTTCATTTAGTCTTAATGAAAGAAAAGTGAAATTGATGACTTTGGAAGCTTGCTAGCTCTCCAAGGTGGTGATTTTCCAAAATAAGACTAAATTGTTCACCTAGGAGTTCACTATCCCTCCATCACATCAATTTACTCCTTGTCACAGAGGGGAATTAATATTTCCATTTCAAATTAAATAAAAGAACCAAAATTTGATTGTTTGTAACCATAAAGGATAAGTTAAATTGTTGACTTGGGAAACTTCCATTTCTAGAAATTTTACCATTGAAGAATAAATCAATGACATCAAGGGTAGTATCCTTCTTATGCCAATTATTTTTCCACTTGAACCCTAGGCTAGTGATTTTCCCTCCCTAGGAAAAATCACTAACCTTATAATGATGATTGTCTCGCCATCCTAATAGCGACTTCTCTCACTTAGCATCCATCCTAGCAATCTATTGTTTTCTTGCTTGGAAGTGTTTTTTTCTTTCTAATTTTTAGTTACTACCTTCAATTCTATTTTTTCTCTTCATAAATGAAATAAGCATCCATTTCCTACACTCTTTTCACTAATTCACCACAAATGAGATTTCTCTTCATCTCTTAGTTATATGAGAGAATTTCTTCATTGTTTTCTATTGTNTGGGTGGTTGGGGATGCTACATGAGAAGATGGCATCGGAAGAGGGACTTTCTCATGACGAGATAGAGTTTCGAAAAACCTTCTTTTCCATGTCAGAGATGATGAAGGTTCTATATGATGATTACTTGGATCGGAAGAGACCGATTATAGGTGAATATTCAAAATCCAAAAGTGAAGAAGGAGAGGATCCTCCTAAACCTCCTCCTTCACCTCCTTCTTCTCCATCAACTTCTTCTTCTTCAATTACAAGCTCTAAGTCCACCGCAAGAAAACATTCCCATAAACATAAAAATGATATTCCTTTACTTAAGCTTGATGTGAAGTTTGAATTACCCATGTGTGATGGTGAAGTCAATGTAGAGAGGCTTTATAATTGGGTCAAACAGATGGAGGTTTATTGTAGTGTGCAACAAATCAAATATGAGGAAACTCAAAGAAAATTGGCATCGCTTTGACTTGAAGGCACAACACTCATCTGGTGGCAAAGAAAGTTGCAAAATGGCATGCAACAAGTGGGTAATGTATTTCCATCATGGCAAGTTTTTGTTTCTGACTTAAAAAGAAATTTTATCCTTTGGGTTATAAAGATAAGGCTTTAATTGAATGACAAGGTCTTAAACTAAGAAAGGGACAAACAGTGCAAGAATACACAGATGAATTTTGTAAGATAGCATTAATGTTAGGCATTCCTTTACATACCCAAGAAACTCTTATGAAGTGTATAGGAGGTTTACCTGCACACATTCGTAACACTGTATTCATGTTTGGACCTACTAATCTCGATGAGGCTTCTGTCCAAGCAACATACATTGAGGCAGGGAAAACAAGAGTTGGTGTATCAGGGGAATCGTCTTCAAGAAAAGAGGACAAAAGGAAGTGGAATGGTAAGAAGACAAATCCAATGGAAAGAAAGGAAGAGAAGCTCTCTTGCAAGCATTGCAAGAAAGAAGGGCATGATGAGGACCATTGTTGGCAATTACATCTCGAGAAGAGACCGAAGTGGTTCAAAGAGAGGAAAGGGAGTCAAACAGTTGCAGCAGCATCACGACCAACAGACTTGGGATCAGATTTGGGTGATGAATCTAAAATCAAAACGGTTGGTTTGACAGGTAAAATTGGTGATGGATTTTATTCTAGAAGTAAATTGTTTCACATAAGGGTCATAATGAGGCATACTAAGGTCGACACATTGACAGATAGTGGATCTCAATCTAACTTGATTTCATAGGAAGTGGTTAAACAATTGGGATTAAACACTAAGATGCATCATAAACCTTACTCACTCAAATGGATAAGCAACAATCATAAATTGCACATAACAAAGCAATGCACTTTAAATTTTTCAATTTCATCAAAGTTTGTGGATGAGGTAACGTGTGATGTGGTGCCACTCGATGAATGTGGAATGGTCTTAGGGAGTCCTTATTTGTATGATCGTAAAGCAATCTTCTACAGGGAACATAATCAATATCACTTAACCAAAGAAGGAAATGAATATATTGTACATGCTCATCACTTAAAATAAAATCAATCTCTTCAAACAATGGAACAATTAAGGAAGGAATCTCATGCAAGCAACACACCTATAATTGGGCCAAATCAAGCAATTGATCTTAAGAAAGAACATGAGATGATTGTAGAATGGAAGTTCAATCATACTTTGCTTCAAGATAAGATAATGTCATGCAAGTAATACAAACATATTAGCTCATTTACAGTCATATTTATGATGTTATCACTGCTAATGTTTTCAACATGGATTGTATTGGCTTCAGTAAGATGTGAAAGAGTACAAGTGGCTAACAATATGATGTCAATTGTCATG
>SNQJ01S0035248.1:73344-111054 GCA_010110895.2 Picea sitchensis
ATCTTTCTAAGGTTGGGTGAGTGATTTATTCTTTTACGAAGATGAAAAAACAAAGGGGATTCATCATCACTCATTTCAATCAATTTTTAAGCTTGCATTGAACAACACCTTTGTTTTTTTGGAACGATGTCTATGCTTAATGAGTATAGTTCCTTGTTTATTTACATTAATTTCTTAACCTGTCAAATAGAATATGGATATGTGTAATGAGTGGGTGGATCACCATGGATGTCAATGATTAAAATAAGCAATGCAACATCCCAACAATGCTTCAAGCTAAAAAAAATCATATGGAGGGTGTAATATGTAGTTAATTCAATGAGTAAATATTTTTGAGCTCCAAAGCACATTTTATTATGCTTTTCATTTAGTCTTAATGAAAGAAAAGTGAAATTGATGACTTTGGAAGCTTGCTAGCTCTCCAAGGTGGTGATTTTCCAAAATAAGACTAAATTGTTCACCTAGGAGTTCACTATCCCTCCATCACATCAATTTACTCCTTGTCACAGAGGGGAATTAATATTTCCATTTCAAATTAAATAAAAGAACCAAAATTTGATTGTTTGTAACCATAAAGGATAAGTTAAATTGTTGACTTGGGAAACTTCCATTTCTAGAAATTTTACCATTGAAGAATAAATCAATGACATCAAGGGTAGTATCCTTCTTATGCCAATTATTTTTCCACTTGAACCCTAGGCTAGTGATTTTCCCTCCCTAGGAAAAATCACTAACCTTATAATGATGATTGTCTCGCCATCCTAATAGCGACTTCTCTCACTTAGCATCCATCCTAGCAATCTATTGTTTTCTTGCTTGGAAGTGTTTTTTTCTTTCTAATTTTTAGTTACTACCTTCAATTCTATTTTTTCTCTTCATAAATGAAATAAGCATCCATTTCCTACACTCTTTTCACTAATTCACCACAAATGAGATTTCTCTTCATCTCTTAGTTATATGAGAGAATTTCTTCATTGTTTTCTATTGTCTCTTGCAAGTTTAAGGTTGTTAGGGGTCATTTTTACATATAGGAAACACCATATTTTTCTCCATAGTAATGCAACACTTTCACCCTTCCACCAATACATGTTCTCATTAAAAATTGATTCTTAGCCATCAATAATGCATTAGGTACTCAAAGGAGTCATTGGATACATTTTAACTATTTATATCCATTACCATTAAATGGAAAAGTGAATTTACCTATTGGTGAAGCAATATAATCCCTAAAGAAAGGGCATAGTCCCCCTTGCTATCGGAATGATCTCCCATGCATGTAGATCGACCTTCCTTTGTTTTAACATCGACAACTTATACAGTAGCGATCACATAGATCTTGAAGTGTAAAAATGTTTTTATCTAATGGAAAATATGCTATAGAGAAGGCAAAGGTTTACACTCTTCATATTGCTCCTGTTTGGTATAAATTTCCTCTCTTTTGGTTTACATGAGTAAATTGCTTCACTTTTCACTTTTACATTTTCATTGGGCTATTTTTTTTAATGAATATTTGTGCAAGAAGCGTGGTTGCAAGAAGCTTAATGAGGAGAACACATTGTTTTAAATCACTACTAGGGTAGGTCAATTCATCATGCCCTTCATTAATTTACAATATTGAAAGAGAGGACCATCAATGATTTTTCTACACTAATGGAATCCATGTCTTTCATTGGACCGATTGTTCAAAGTAAAAGAGTAGTGAATAAGCTCACATGTATATGCATTATTACCATATTCAAACCATTCAAAAATATATATTTTTGTTATCAATATTAATTATCAAATATAATTAATGTAGAGATTTTTATTTTTTTTTTTTAATAATTGATCCATTTCTATTTGCATTTTCAAAATCATTAACTAAGTTAGTAGTCATAAGTTTGGTCTTTGCAAGGTTAGCAAGATCTAGTGAAAAAAAAATGGCTTTGAATAGATCATCTTCTTATTTTTTTACCCATTCTCTTAATTCTTTTTTTTATGACATCATTTTTATTCTCAGATTTGTTTTTTATCTTTAATGGCCAAGAATTATCATTAGAAGATGTATGGATGAGTTAATGATAATATATGTCATTGTTTTGTTGCATTGAGAACCTTGCTCATATATAAAATTGATGAGCTAAAGAATAACAATGATTTATAAGTTGTTGAATTCCTTAACTTATACTTAAATTATCAATTACTATATGTGAGTTTGTGAAGTGTTGTGCCATGTTTATGAAACTCTCAAGGTTTAAAATGCTTTTAAATTAATTCAACATTACTTATTCTATGTACTATACAAATAAATGTTGCTAAATGTGACCATGATAATTAGCCTATCAAGGATTCAATTATTCCATGACATGAATTATCCAAAACATAAAATGCCTCTTTAGCTCTTTAGGCTCAAAGTTATAAAAAATGCTTGAAAGTAAATAACTACTAAAACATTATTAAATGTTGGAGAAAGGAAAACCAACTACTAAGGTAAACATGTTAAATAATACAAAAAATAAAAGTAACATCTATAATGTGCTCAACATCATAAGACTTCTCTCACCAACCACATGGGCATGGAATGATAGGAAAAATATCCAACTAAACAAACTGTGTACCCTAATTATTGAAGTGAAACACAAATGATTCCAAAGTGGCCGATAGAGCATGAAATATCAATATACATAATTATAAACCACACCACTACATAAAAGAGATGAAAATACAAAATATAAACAAACATGTGCATTCACCAATAAATCCTCTTCAAGTGGGCCCTAAATTGAAGAGGACCAATGAAGCCCTATAGTATATTTTAACATGATTTAAACTCAACTCATAAAACAACAACTTTATTCATCAATGGAAATATCCTATGCTTATGTATTAGCATATAATTCTAACCTAAAATATGATATATCTAGAATCTACCTCAAGTCAAGTTGAAAATGAGTGTATTTATATTGAGAAGTTCTTGGATCCCTCAAAGATGCTATGTAATTCCAAGAATCAACACAACTAATCTTACCTTAGGTATCACTAGCTTCCTTGCACCAAATATATGTTGGTTTTGTAGGTCATTATAGAAATATATTCTTGGGCACACTACCTTGTTTATTCATGGAATCTATGGGATACTATAAAGGATTCCTAGATTCACATTCCTCCTTCATTAGATGAATCGATGGGTTGTTATAGATCGTAGGCCCATCTTCCTACATGATTAGGCTAAAGAGCCATTGCAAGAGAATATTCATAGGTCCATTGTTGTTCATGGTCAGGTTAACATAATGGGTCAATATTGTGGACCATAATCTTTGATGGATGGCTACCACTTGTCATACATTATTTTAACTTATTTCATGAATGTATAATGGGGTACATAATCAAAAGTATTATATAGCCTATTCACCCCTTTTGGCTTATAACTTGAAAAAATGCACTTAAGTGTTGGCGAAAGACATTTTATCTTAATGAAATAAATAAATAATCATTTTGCAACAAATATCAACTCCCTAAAAAGTAAAAATACCATTCATAACTCATTAGGAGACCTATTACTAACACAAATTCATCATCATACATTAAAAATTAGACATCTCAACACAAAACCAATAAAATCCCATCTAAATAATCATTTGCAAGTAATTAATAAAAAACTATTAATGATTAATTCAATAAGTATTGAACTTAATTGTGATAATGTTTACTGTTCTTAAGAGGTAAATGACCATAAAAGATAATCAAAATGAGCCCTTTTGGAGGATCATCATAATCCCTGGGTTACACACCCCTTTTGCAAAAAAAAAAGAAAAGAGGAAGAGTACTAGTTTGTTTTATATGACCATCCCTCAACCGAGGAATATTTTTTTCATTAGCTATCACATAAATTGATCATGGTTCCTCAATCCTAAATTCTGTAGGTCTTCTTTGTCTCTTTCTTTTCTTTTTTCTTACTTCTACTTTTAATTCTTTTTTATTTTATTTCTAACTAAACTTGTATCTTTATTTTATTTTTTATTTTTTTTCATATGTATAAATAGGAAGCTAAATAAAATTGATAAACATTACTTCCCAACAATGACATCAATAGTTTACTTTATTCTCTTATATCCACCTCAAGAGCTCTTTATACTATGAAACTCATCCCTAGAGTCATAAGTCACAAAAGTTTGTGGGTTTCTCCACTTCCCATGATCGTCCTTCGAAAAATATTACGAGTCTACCAAAGTTTGCCTGCGATTTTGATTACCCATATATCTATTATGTGCAAAAATGACCAAACCAGTCTAGCCTATATTATTAATAATTTATTTATCCTCGTGGTTTTGTAATGCTACCAAAGTTTGCCTGCGATTTTGATTACCCATATATCTATTATGTGCAAAAATGACCAAACCAATCTAGCCTATATTATTAATAATTTATTTATCCTCGTGGTTTTGTAATGCCTTAAAGCTTAAAGGTCAATGCCTTATTAGTCCCTATTAGTTTAATAATTTATTTATCCTTGTGGTTTTGCAATGGCTTAGAGGTTAAGGGTCACTTCCTTATTAGTACATGTGGTTTTATTATTATTATTAAATATTTAAATTTGATTATATGTGATATTATTGAATTTTTTTTAGGATTTTATTGTAAAAATAAATTATTATATAGATGATAGAAGTTTATTCTTCTACATCTAATTCCACTTTAATCTTCATTAAAGCATTCACATTTACTTTGCTTTGTTTTTCTAACTTGTATTTCTGCATAGACACCTCCTTAAAAGTGGCAGGCCTATTTTCCTATGCCTATGCGGAGTAGCTAAAGCGGTTCCAACATCTATTGTCACTTAACAATAAGAATTATACATCAGTATGTGGGAGGGCCCAACGGACTCATAGTAGGCCCATGGTAAAGTGGTTGCAACATTTATTATCACTTAAGAATATGAATTATAGGTGAGTAGGTGGGAGGACCCCAACGGACTTATAGTAGGCCCATGGTGAGCGAAACTGCATTATGAATCGGCTTCATTTCCAATAAGGAATAGGTCTTCGTGGAAAACAAGTGATCTAGCATCATATAAGATGATGGTGGGTTTCTTTTCATCCTTCAAATAATTACATAATCAAATAATTAATGAACGTAATGTTAATATGATCATATTTATAGATATGGTATCGTGACAAATTCATTAGTTGGTTGGGTAGGTATGAGAGCCATTGATGAGCTTAAAGTCGTGGTATATATGTATTTCAATGATCTCAAACTATTAAAAATATATGGGCTGCCATGCATATAAAATTCCATTGTTAGATTCCTATGCATCTCTCACATTTAATGATTGATGGATGATGCATATATACAACATGGAACAATTATAATCAGAATGTTTTTTAACTTGTTGAGTAGGAATTAGTTAAAATGTAAAAATAATTAATATTATTTTCAACATATTACTAAAAACATTTGATAATAGTGATAAAAAAAAAACTAGTTTTTATTATTTATTTATATCTTTCAAAATTAAATTATAAATAATTTGTTGTATTGGATGTTAAATAGGCTTCTTATTGTGAATAAGAATTAGACAATGGTTAATGCATCTTCCCTCTGTCTTGTGAATTATGGTATGTCTTGTGAATTATGGTATGGTCATAATTATGTTTTTTTTCATTAGAGATCTCCAAGGGATCATGTACAATCTAGCAGTGTCACTTTTATAGATAAAGCTTCGATTATGGATCAGACTTTGCCATATTTTCATTGCAGCAGGTGCGGATAATGTTAATTGTTTTAGGACTATGATTGTTCATAAGAACTTAATATTTGTTTGAGCATAATAACAGGCACTTGAGTGAACTCGGACCATTTGCGTTAGAATTCTTTTAACGCAATCTTTTCGAATGTCATTGATTTTAACACAATCTTTTCCTTATTTCGTTGCATTTTCTATTAAATTTAAAGGATTGAAAATGTCTCTCAAATTTCTATGTTTCTATAGTAAATGTATAACTCATATGAATATCTATTCATCATATTTGTCTTCTGTTCTAATTTAAAGAGTTATGAAGCAAGACTTTATAAGTTAAATTCTAACTTAAAGAGCTAAGAAACAAGACTTGTTATAATTTATAATTTATTATGGATACATTGTAGAGACCCTAGGACATTTTTCTTTCTTTCGTTATTGCTAATATAGGGTTGCCAAACTATGATTTCGTTCGTTCTTTTGCAATGGGTTAGTGAAGATAGTTGGTATTAGCCAAGGCATGGATTTCTTTTTTGGGATGTTGAATGTTGTATTGGGTTAGTTTTAGGCTCTGGTTTCTTTTGTCATTTTTCATTGTGATTGACAGTTATTGATATTTTCAAATATATTATTTAATATCATAATCAACACATTAATCGATATTAAGATTTGTTTCATTTGTCATTAGTTTCCTTTGTCTTTCCTTGTTTTGCAGATGTTAATTGATTTCAAGATTTGTTTCATTTGCCATCATTTTCCTTTGCCTTTCTTTGTTTTTTTGTTTTTTAGATGTTATTCTTTTGATTTCAATTTCTTATGTTGTCTTCCTCCAATGTTCATATTCAATTTATTAATTCAAGGACTTTGTTGTATTTTGTGCTCCTCATACTTCTAGGTTTGAGTTGGATATGGCTCAATCTGAAAAAAAATATAACCAAGTTATAATGAAGAATACCATGTCCTAGAAATTGTGGAATGTGTATTTTCTAGCTGTTATTGACGGGACTTTGGAAAATATCAAATCATGAGTTTTGAGGAACTATTTATCTATCTCTGACAAAAAGACAAACCGATGGGTTGTTATATTCTTTGTAGTGAAAGAATAGTCAATCGACTGGCTAGTCGAGATGGATCGACTGGGTGATGAATCAACTAACGGTCCAAGTCAAGTTGATGGTTAAGTCAAAGGATGAAGTGGTCAACCAGAAGGTCGAAAGGTCAACCGAAAAGAGGTCAATTGTGTAAGTTTTAATCTCGTGAAGTAAAGAAATGCATACAGATTCTTAATAAAAATAAAAATTAATTAATGACTCATACACATAGTACACAGATTTATGTTGAAATCCCTTAACTGAGAGAAAACTAACATTCCTTGGTGCCACACCTTTCAACTCTTCATTGTATTAATTTCACCATTCACAAAACAATATATAAAATATTTTTGGTATTCCGCAGCTACCAAAATCCTAATCCCTTAATCTAGGATTAATTTAGAAAATCGCTAAAAATAGTGAAATCTGCCAAAAAAAAAAATGGGGTGTTTTCGTGAACCTTGACGGCACCGAGCTAGCGCCTGGATCTGAAGGCTTGGCCTAAGTAGGGGGGAAATCCCTGGACCCGTTACGACCCCTGAGGAAGTGCTCGGTGCAAGCGTACACCGTCAGGTGATGGGATTGTCAACTTCCAATGCACCTGCACCCTCCACATGCAAGGAATATAAACACTTACCCAACATTCTCCCACTTGTTGTTTTCTTTGCAAGCCTAGGGTTTGAGTGATTGACACTATCACAAATTCAGGGCATCAACACCCATTGATTCTCTACACCAAGAGAACTTTTTTGTACTGATATACTTTGTCAACGAGTCTGCAACATTCTTCAAGGTGTCAACCTTTCCCAACAACACCTTCTTGTCTTCAACCATGTCTCTCACAAAGTGATACTAAACATCAATAAGCTTTGTATTTGAATGATAAACAAGGTTATTTGCTAGTAAGATTTCACTCTAGCTATCACAATCTATTCTTACTTCGTGTTATACCAACCCAATGCTTGAACACAATATCTATAACCATACTACTTCCTTGCTTGCATGAGTGGTTGTCATGTATTCAAATTTTGTAGTTGAGAGTGCCACTACAACCTATCTTTTGTTCATCCAATTCATTTCTCCTCCAAATAGGTTAAACACATACCCACTTGTAGATATTCTACGACCCAGATCTACATCCAAGTCTGCATCAACAAACCCATGTATTTACAACACTCTATCCAATCCTATTCTTCCTTGGTAGCATAGTCCATAACTAGTAGTGTCACATAAATACCTAAAAACCCTCTTTACTATTGTCCAATTCTCCTTCCATGTTTTTGATATATACCCGCTTAAAACTATCATTGCATGTGCAATGTCCAATCTAGTACATACTTTTGCACACATTAAACTACCAACCGCATGAACATACATAACATGGGACATGTCCTCTTCCTCTTCCTGTGTCTTGGAAAACTGGTCTGCAAATAACTTTACACCTACATGAATAAGAACCTTGATTGGTTTACACTACTTCATATTAAACCTCTCCAATATTGTCTCGACATATATTCTTTGGTTCAACCAGTACAAGGTACCAAATATATTATAATAAGAAGAAACTGAAATATTGCAACAAATACCAGCAGAACGAGAAAATATAGATAATAACAACACCAACAATGATACCTTAATTGATATAAATCCAAGTTCACGTGCCTCTTCGATGGGTAAACCTCTAGCAGAGGAGAGCTCTATTACATTAATTATGAAGACAAGACTTTCTCATGCCTTCTACTCATATTTATTCTAATTCTATCTTCTAAAGAACATTCTACATAAATATAACACTTATCCAATCTTGATCGAATCATTAATTCATCTCTTATTTACCAAATATTGATTGTTCATGGATCACCATTCTACTCCAGTTATCCATAGGAGATCAACTCCACTTGTAAAATAAATGACATGAATTAAAAGGCTCCATGCCATTATTTTTAACACAAACTGCTCAATGTTCAATGTGTTTTTTGTGGATTTTAAAGCATTGGAATAGTCTCCCATATTTATGTGCTTCAATAGTAAGCTTTCCCCACCATGACAATTTTATGAATTAGATTGTCATTGAATTTAACACATTCTTTTCATTATTTAGTTGCATTTTCTATTAAATTTATAGGATTGAAAATGACTCTCAAATTTCTATGTATCAATATCAAATCTTTCCCTTCTAGATAATGTAGAACTCATATGAGTATCTATTCTACATATTTGTCTTAAGTTCTAATTTATTTATAGTTATGGAACAAGACTCTATAATTTAAATTCTAAACTAAAGAGATAAGAAACCAAACTTTTTAATCGACACATCAATTGCTTTCATGATTTTCTTCATTTGCCTTCACTTCTCTCTACCTTTCTCTGTTTTGTAGATGTTGTCCTATTGATTTCAATTTCTTATGTTGTATTTTTCCAATGTTCATCTTCAAATTCTTAATTCAAGGACTTTGTTGTATTTTTTCCTCCTCATACTTGTGGGTTTGAGTTGGCTATGTCTCAATCATAAAAAAATTATAATCAAGTTATAGTGGAGAATACCGTGTCCTAGAAATTGTAGAATATGTATTTTCCAGCCGTTGTTGGAGGTCCTTCGGAAAATATAAAATCATGAGTTTTGAGGAATTATTTAGCTATCTCTGATAAAGAGACAACTTGTTGGGTTGTTATATTCTTTTCAATGAAATAATAGTAACTAACTGGCTAGTCAAGATGGATCGAATGAGTGATGAATTGACTAACTGGTCAAGCCAAGTCGATGGTTAAGTTGAAGTTCGAAGTGGTTGACTGAAAATTCAGAAGGTCAATCGATAGGAGGTTAACACGAGGTCGAGTAAAATCCGACTAGAGGCCGACTAGTATCCAACTAGTAATCGACTGTAACACAATCTCGAGATTGATAGGATTGCAACCAATCATTTGAATGGATCTGTAATTGCTTTTGGGCACCATGATTTAGGGTTTTTCATGGAGTAAAGACTATAAATATGGTGTGTTATAATTGTAATAAGTTGATGTTTCTAGTAGTAGCGTGGTCATGTAAATGTAAGTCGAATTGGCTGCAAAGTTGTTCTTGTGTAAAGAAAAAGAGTAGAATGACAGTTGTGTCTTAGGTGTAGACTAAGGTTAATCATGTAACTCTTTATTCTATGAATGAATAAGACAACAAGAGAGTAGGAGATGCTAAAGGAATGTTATTTTTCTCGGTTAATGGTTTCTAGGGTAAAATATTTATGTATTGTGTGTATTTGTCATTGATTATTTATGTTTAAATATGTAGTCTCTTTCCTGGTTGGTTTAATGTAATTGTTTTTCTCTAAAATTGGTATCAGATCTTCTTTGATACAAGATGGTATCAGATATTATTAGAACATATAAGATCTCGTTTGTTTCTCTATACAATTCATATCAGAGAAAGGTTAAGCAGATCTTGGATTTTAGCTAAAACTAGGTCTAATGGGAGTTCTAAATCAATGATGCTTAATTTGTGCTTGAAATAATGGCAATTAGTTTGAGGATAGAGATTGAAAAATTTAATGGCCAAAATTTTGAGCTTTGGAAGCTTAAGATGGAATATCTCCTTATAAATAAAGAATAGTCGGTAGTTGTGATTCCAAAACAATTTTGACAGGTATACTGAAGGAAGAATGGGAGAAACTTGAGAGGAGGGAAAGAAGTATGATTCAAATTGGTCTTGAAGATTTGGTATTGCTAAATGTCTCAGGTGAAGACTCTGCAAAGAAAATATGGGGGAATATGGGAATCTTATATCAGTCAAAATCCCTAGTAAATAAGTTGTTTCTTTAGAAGAAGCTGTATCTTCTGTGGATGAGTGATAGGAGCTTAGTAACAAAGAAAATAAATGCATTCAATATTGTAATAAGTCAGTTATTGTCTCTGGATATTAAAATAATTGAGGAGGATAAATGTATTAGTCTGTTATGTTCTTTGCCAAATTCATGGGATAACTTAGTCATGGTTGTCCGTATTAATTCAACCATATTAATTCTTGAAGACATGGTTACATCTATATTATTAGAGGAAATGAGGTGGAAGAATATGGAAGGATCAACCAAGGATACCTTGATGGTGAGAGGTTGACTGGTCAACACAGGTAAAGGTAAATTATTTGGTAGAAAGTATAATTCGAAGGGTATATCTAAATCTATGGTTCAATTGATGAGACAATGCCACAAATGTTGTAAAAATGGGAATTACAGGTGAGACTGCAAGTCGAAAGCGATTGAGAACAGTCTAGGATCTGATGAGAAGCAGTCGACTCAGAGAAATACTACTCTAGACAAAGGAGGAAATGTGTATCTGGCATCGACCATTACACAGTTGGATCATGATGTTTGGTTGATCAACTCAAGTGTATCCTTTCATATGACACCTCACAAGGAATGCTTCTTTTAACATGAGAAATATGAAGTAGGAGATGTATTCTTTGGGGATGAATCGAAAGCCAAAATTGTTGTATGAGGAAGAGTCTGACTGATGTTATAGGATGGGAGGAGTAGAAACCTTCTAGGTGTGCTACATATTCTAGGTTTGGAAAGAAATCTAATATCTGTCAGCAAAATGAGTGTTGTAGGTGTGCACACTTTATTTCATAAGGATACATGCCAAATGGTCAAGGGAGATATGGTGTTAATGAAATGAGTTCAAATTGGAACCCAATACAAGTTTTAATGGAGTTTTGACACAACTGGATGCAACAACATTGTTGTTTCTGAAGTCTGCTCGATTGTGAATCGAATAAAATCAACTTTGTCGAATTCAACCGAATCGATTCATCCAGTCGACCCGACCATGTTATGGCACCAAAGAATGGGACATATTGGGTAAAAGGACTTTGTGATATTCCCAACAAAGGTATGCTCGAAGGTTTTCTTAGATGCAATTTAGAAGTCAATTTCTGTGAACATTTCATATATGGAAAGAAAATTTGTGTTAGATTCCCATCTTGAACTACAAGGGGAAAATGGATTCTAGAATTGATACATAGTGATGTGCTTGGGCCTATATCGGTCCCTTTACTAAGAGGATATCAATATTATACCTCCTTCATAGATGATTTATCTAGGAATACATGACTTTATTTATTGAGGAAGAAATCAAAGGTTTTCTAGAAGTTCAAAGAGAGTAAATATCTTGCAAAAATCCAAACATATAAGAAGATCAAGTTGCTAAGAATTAACAACGGAGGTGATTTTGTGGTAAGGATTTTGAGTATTTATGCAAGCAATGTGGCATAGCATTCTAAAATAACACACCATATACCCCATAGAAAAGTGGAGTTGATGAAAGAATGAATAGGATGTTGATGGAAAAGGCAAGGAGTATGCTCAGTGGTGCTAAGATCTCACAATAATTCTTGGCATAGGTAGTCAACATTGCAAAATATTTGGTAAACATGTATCCTTCATCAATGCTAGTTGACTTGAATCCACATGAGGTATGTTTTGGTAAGAAGTATTCTCTTTCACATCTCATAGTCTTTGGTTTTGATGCATTTTTTCATGTTCCTGAGGAAAAGAGGAACAAGCTAGACAATAAGGCAATCAAGTGTAATTTCATCGACTACAAGAATGGAATGAAATAATACAATATTTTGGATCCGGTGTTGAGGAAAAAAATGTATAGTCGAGATGTGATTTTCATGGAATTGATAGGAACTTCCAATACTAAAGAGGATCAAATGGAAAAATAACTAGAGAAGATAGTGTTTGAGTTGAGGAACGAAGAACATGATTTAGATGAGTCAATTGATTCACATGAAGAGGTGAACATCTAACTCCTACTATAATCAGTTTTAAACGAGTAACAAAACCAGATGAAAGGTATATTCCTCCTAATATCCATTTTTTATTTGTGATATATTCCACTAACGATGAGCCCAAGTCCGTAGCGAAGGTAGTTGACTCAACGAAGAGTAAACTCTGGAAGGATTCCATGGTCGAAGAAATGGAATCCTTGCACAAGAATAAGACATGGGATTTTGTCAATCTACCTAATGGAAGGAAACATGTTGGTAGCAAGTGGGTATTCAAAAACAAGATGAATGCAGTAGATCAAGTCAAGAAGTTCAAATCTTGACTTGTAGTGAAAGGGTATTCAAAAGTCGAGGGAGTCGACCTCTGTGATATTTTCTCTCAAGTTGCAAAATTAAGTTGCATTAGAGTACTAATGTCTCTAGCTACATCATTTTATCTTGAAATAGAGAAAATGGATGTGAAGAAAACACTCCTATACAAGGACCTAGAAGAAGAAATATACATGAAACAACTTGAAGGATTTGCAATAAAGGGAAAGCAAGTGCTAGTATGCAAGTTGAAAAGATCCCTTTATGGTCTAAAGCAATCACCAAGGATGTGGTACAAACGATTTGACACATACATCCTTAGTTTTGGATTTGTGAGAAGCAAGGATGATCTTTGTGTATATTCAAAGGAAGAAGGCGGCCATTTCATATGTAGAATTGTATTTCATTGACATGTTGTTGGTAAAAAACAACGTGGATGCTATAAAGGAGGTGAATATGAATCTATACTCCAAGTTCGACATCAAAGATCTCGATGCAAAAAATTTCATTTTAGGAATGTAGATCAAGAGAGATTGAGTAGTTAGAAAGATTTGGTTAAATCATATAAGGTACATTGAAACAGTCTTGAATCATTTCAACATGAATGATTGCAAACTAGACAAGGTACCAAGTCATGTGGGGGGTGGGGGGGGGGGGGGGGGTGAATGATTGCAAACTAGACAAGGTACCAAGTCATGTGGGGGGTGGGGATATTACGAACAACAGTGTCCAAATACACATGAAGATATAGAGGACATGGAACATGTCTTGTATGCTAGTGTTATCGATAGTATGATATATGCGATGGTATGCACTCAACCAAACATTACTCATGTAGAGGGAGTATTGAGTAGGTACATGTCGACACCTAGGAAATAGCACCAGGCTATTGTCATGAGAGTGTTCAATTACTTGCATTGCACAATAGAATATGTGACCCATTACCAAGGGAATCGTGAAACTAATAGGGAAGTAAATGTACATGGCTTTGTCGACAACGACTGGGCTAGAGATATGGATCAACGAAGGTCAAACAATGGATATGTGTTCAATATGTTCAATGGAGAAATCAATTGGATGAATAAGGGACATGTGACTGTAGCATTGCCAACAACAAAAGTTGAATACATGGTATCCACTCATGCAAGAAAAGAAGTTGTATGGTTGCATAGATTGTGTCCAGGATTGAGTTTGAGCAAAGAGCTCTGAAGATAAATTGAAAGAGTCAAAGTGAAATATTTTTAGAAAACAACCAATCTTACCATTCCAGAATGAAAGCATATTGATGTACAATACCATTTCATCAGAGACATGATGGAAAAAAAGAAAGCGTTGTTGGATAAATTAGACACTTTGTAAAACATAACAAACTCTTTGACCAAGTTTGTGAGTGCTATGAAGTTCTCTTGGTGTAGAGAGGAAATGGGAATTTATTCCCTGGGTCAATGAATAAAATTCCAGGTTCTCCTATATCAACAAAGAAGACAATAAGTGGGATAATGTTGGGTTGTTATATTATTTGTAGTGAAAGAATGGTCAATTGACTAGCTAGTGATGGATTGACCGGGTGATGAATCGACTGACGGGTCACTTCAAGTCGATGGTTAAGCCAAAGGTCAAAGTGGTTGACTGGAAGGTCAAAATGTCAACTGACAGGAGGTCAATAATAGGTCGATTGGAAACCAAATGGATACTAACTAGCGGTCGACTAGTATCTAACCAATAGTCAACTATAACATAATCTCAATATTTGTGGGATTGCAACCAATCATCTACATGGATGTGTAACCATTTGTGGGTTCCATGATTTAGGGTTTTGCATGTAGTAAATCCTATAAATATGGCATATTATAATTGTAATGAGTTTATGTTTCTAGTAGTATCTTTGTCATGTAGAGGTAAGTCGAATTGGCTGTAGATTTTTTCTTGTGTAATGCAAGAGAGTAGGATGACAATTGTGTCTTAGGTGTAGACAAAGGTTATTCACATAACTCTTTATTATATGAATCAATAAGACAACAAGAGAGAAGGAGACGCTCAAGGAATGTTGATTTTCCTAGTTAAGGATTTGTAGGCTAAAATCTCTTTGTATTGTGTGTGTTTGTCATCGATTGTTTCTATTTAAAGCTATCTTCTATTTATTGGTTGGTTTAATGTGAGTGTTTTTCTCTACACAACCATGACATGGGTAGATCCCAAGTACATAGAGATTCATGATTGTGGTTTTCATATTCATAAGGAAAACCTTTAGAAATTAAGAGTAAGGTGAGCAGGAGGTCTCTAGTCTCAACTTGTGGATATTTCCATTGATTGGCCATAGAAATGGTATTTAATTAATTTTCAACCGTACTATAATCCCTTGTAGTTTAATATACAAAATGTGAGTGTGAAGAATGAAAGAATAGAAGAGTGTTGTAAAATTATTAGGAAAACCTTTACCCATATAGTTGGGAGGAAAAAGCTTGTACTTTGAGGTGGAAGTAGTCGACGCTCCACTTGACTACAAAATTTGTTTGGGTTGCAGTTGGACGTATGCTATGACCGCTATCGTATATTCAATATTCCGAGTTATTTGTTTTCCTCATGAAGGAAAAATCGTGATCAACCAGTTGTCTTTTAGTCATTTGGATTTAGTTGTGAGGCTAGGATCTAACATCCTATTAATAGACGATTTCCAAATGGTGACCAAAAACATTGGCATTGGGATGTATTATTTTTTGATGGAAATTTTAATATCCCAACCAATTTTGTACATTAGCTCATCTTTGACTAGCTCGATCTCACTGATTTCACCGGTTCTCGTATCCCTAGTGCACCATTTTCAAATGATGTACTTTGAGGATCCTTGGATTCTATCATCCCCATATAATTCAATATAAGGGATCAAGCATGAAGGAATGGAAAATAATTTGTATTTAATAAAGATTGCTTATCAATCCATTCAAAGGGTCATTGTAGACTCATATCCAACTTCTCTTCAAATCAAGGAGGTTGATGATCTTCCAAAGCCCATTTGTGTAGTTAACTCTTCTCATTATCGTGATTGTATTGAGACAGTACAAGCCTCTAATGAGGTTATTCTAGAGGCAATGATGGGTTCAGAGAGGACTTGGGGATGATTTACATCATCGGTTTTAACTCCTTCTGAAGATGGATCACATTGAAAGAGGAGAGTTCCATGTCCACATGAATGAAAATGTTGATAAAAATGTGAACCCTTTAGTAAAGCATGGTGTTTACGTTGAACGAAACATGTCCAATATTTCGAGGGTGATTCTTATCAACATATAGAATGATGCCAATGTCGTGGAAAATATGCTCGTTAGTGCAAATTTTTCTCCTGAGGATATCCAAGATTATATCACCTTGCTTAAGGAATTTAGCAACATTTTTTCTTGGTCGCACACGGAGATACCCAAGATAGATCCTAAAATTGTAATAAATGAAATACAAAATCACCCTAATGTTAATCCTGTTCGAAAAAAGTTGAGGTTGATTAACCCTAGGAAGGTAGTTTTCGTAAAGGATGAAGTAGAGAAGCTCCTCAAAGCAGGTTTTATCTATTTGGTTCCGCTTATCGAATGGGTATCGATCCCTATTCTGGTTGAAAAGAAGAAAAGAGCCATCCATGTATGTATGGATTTCACAGATTTGAATAAGGCTTGTCCAAAGGAAAACTTCTCGACACCGTTCATTGATAAAATTATTGATGAGTGTGCAGGAAATGAGATCTTTTCCTTTATGGACGAAATCTCTCACTACAATCAGATAAAAATTAAACCTGAGGATCAACATAAAACCACATTTATTTTCCCTTGGGGAAGATTTGAATTTAATAAAATGCATTTTTACCTTAAAAATGTTGGGGTTACTTTCTAGCGGGCCATGACCTTTGCCTTCCATGACATGAAACACATTGTTGAGGTGTATTTGGACGATCTAGCGACTCACTCTCATCATAGATTCAATCATATAGATCACCTCTACCATGTGTTCCAGATATGTTGTTATTATCACATCTAGTTGAATCGACACAAATTTAATTTTTGTGTTACTTCAGGGCATCTCCTTGGATTTATCGTGTCAAACAAAGGGATCACAATGGACCCTTAAGGTTGAGGCATTAGTTTAGTTTCCTTCCCCGCGTACTATTTGTTAACTTTAGAGTCTCCAAGGAAAAGAAAATGTCCTTCGTCATTTCATTGCTAACTACGTTGAGATCACTAAGGGTTTCATGCATTTTCTAAAGAAAGGGGCCCAATTCGAAAGGGATACTTACACATAAATATATTTTTAGGCATTGAAAAAGAATTTAATGTCTTCCCCTCTCTGTAGCACACCTGATTTTACTCGTGACTTCTTGTTGTACCCGACATCATCTGATTCGACCATGGGTATGGTTTTGGTGCAAGAAGATGATGTTATTTTCAAGCAAGTCATTTATTACCTAAGTCATGGTTTGGTCGATATTGAGTTACGATATTCCCGCATTGAGAAGATAGCTCTTGCAACCATCCATGTTCTCTAGAGACTACGACATTAAATTCTCCTCCGTAAAACTACTTTTATTGTGGATGTTAATCCTTTCCAATATGTCATGACTCATCATATTTTCAATGGGAAATTCAAAAAAATAATTGTGATTTTGCAAGAATTTGACTTAGACTTCACGTCCGCCAAGTCCAAAAAGTCACTTCTTTTTGCGTAATTGATGTCAAAGTTTCCTAGGGAAGATAAACATGAACTTTTTAAGGACTCATTTTTTAATGAATGCATCTTCCTAATATATTATTTTGATCCTTCGTATGTAGACATTCTTATATATCTCCAGACTTTGAATTTCTCCCCACATTATTTGAAAGAGGACTGAGGACACATTCACCATCAAGAAACAAACTACCTCATCATTGGTGATACCTTGTATCACCATGGTGTAGAACCAATTTTATGTCATTGTGTGACTCACAAAGAAGAGGAGTTCATTTTAAATGACTCTCACAGTGGAGCATGTGGAGGTCATCTCTCTGGGTTGGAGACAACCCAAAAAATATTGTGTGTCGTATATTTTTGGCCATTGATCTTCAAATATTGTATCGAGGTTGTCAAAAAATGTCACAAGTGTCAAATGTTTACTCATAAGATGCACACACATTTTTATTCACTTTTTCTAGTCATCATTGTTGACCCTTTTACTAAGTGGGGTGTTGATTTTATGACATGCCACCCACATTTAACCAGGGGGAATCATTACATCATCATGGTCATCGATTACTTCTCAAAGTGGGTGGAGGCCATGCCTAATTTTTCAAGCGATTGTGATATTGTTGTGTTTTTTTATATTCGATCAGGTGATTACCTAGTTTGGCATTCCGAAAGATATTGGCATTGACCATAGCAGTCACTTCTAGAACAAAATGATGTTGGAGCTCACATCAAAATTGGGTTTTTGGCAGGAGCACTCATCTCCATATTATTCATTGATGAATGGCCAAGTCTTGGTAGTTAAAAAGTCTCTCTAAACCATTCTCCAGTGTATTGTTATTGGAATTCTAATTGACACATCATGTTATATCTAGATTTATGGAAATATCAGACTGAAGTTAAGACTACTACTAGATTTTCGTCATTCCAAATCATTAATGGATTGGAGGCAGTATTATTGATTGAACGTGAAATACCTTTTCTTAAGATCATCGTAGAGCTTCTACATGACTCCTCTTAGTTAGAGGCGTTCCTTTTTCACTTGGAATATCTTGACGAACAATGTCGTAATGTTGCCACTGCAAATGAGGCACATCATAAATAAGTTAAGAGTCAATATCAAAAGTCCATGAACCCAAGGATCTTCTTTGAAGGTGATCTTGTTTTGGTCTATGACCAGGAAAAAGCTACCTTGGGGGTAGGCAAGTTCAATATGTTGTGGCATATCTGCTACATTTTGAGATGTTCCCTTCAGAAAGGAGCCTACGAGTTGGAGGATTTTGAAGGGAACGTGATTGTGGAGCCAAAAAATGGGCTCTATCTTAAGAAGTATTACACTTGAGCATTTATGCTTAGGCATTCCCCTTGCAATTATTGTACATTGTTGTATTTAGTATAAGTGTAGATCTGTTTTTGCGTTAGCGATGCTTATGGTGCTTTTGCTTGATTGACATATGTCACGAGATTCTTCTATGTTCGTAGGGTTCACCGATGGTTCTATCCATCACACTCAGAACCTTTCTTCCTCTGCTTGGGTGATCTATTCTTCCATGGGCCAATTGGTCATTTACAAAGGTGCTTGTCTAGGCCCATATACTAATAATGTGGTCGAATTCAACCTTGTTGTTGAACTACTTCATGATGCCATTGTGCATGACATTCATTCCTTAGAAGTTTGTTTGGACGCTCGGTTAGTAGTGTCTCATCTAAATGGCGGATTTTTTTATTTGCAAACCTAAGTTACGTCGTCATTTCCTTTAGGTACATTTGTTGGAGCATCATTTTGATTATATCACTTATATTCATGTTCAAAGAAATTGCAATTCATTATTTTATTCATTTTCTAACTATGTGTTAGATTGGCACTTATATCATTCAAATTAATCATAAGAACAAATAATCATACATGTATATAATAAAAGCATAGGCACATTGTCATTAAGGAAAAAATATTTATCTGTATATACATTGTCATCAATGTCCATTAAGTACAAAATGTGAATCATGTTACAAAATAGTCTTTTTGCCTCGATTTTCCATATTGAAGGACTGATAATACAAAAAATATACAAATATATCATCATCATGATCTTGAGGGACCAAATATTCCCTTGGAATGTCTTTCATAGAACACCACGACATTGGCTAGATTTTGAAAGAGATGCACCCATGCTCATGGTACCCCAACTACATGTCGTTGCATCTTCTATGGAAGATCCTCAATCTGTATCATTGACAAAGAGTGTACCAATCTATCCAATTTCATTTGGAAATTATCTAATATGTTATTTGCATCTCCCTATGGTTGGTCATCTTGACCATGTCGACCATGCTGAGGAAAAACCTCAATCCATCTTGGTCCCACATCTGCACAATCAAGAAATAAAATCAGTTTCTTGATTCACCCCAAAAATATTTACTTCTTAAATCATTTATTGATATAAAATATAAAAAAGAAATAATTTAAAAAGGGATTTCTTACCAACATATATGTAGGAACTACTAGGTGGAATGGGCGTCTCTCGATCATTGCTATAATCTATCCCTGCAGAGGGATAATCCTCTATCGCAACAAATTAGCGTGACCACCAAGAAAAAAATGTGTCGTCCCATGGATCACCCAAATGACCTCCTCCTTGCCTCGGGAGTACTTCATTCCATCTCTCCATAGCGTGATATCAGACATAATGCATATGGATATCTACATGAGGATTCATCATAGGAAATATCTCAAAAACAAATGTGTGCATGAGGCTTCCAAAGACAAAATTATTCATTTTTCCTTCCTTGTATCCTATCAATTGGGCCTTCATGCACATGAACAACGAGGTCCTCCAGTCATACATAATAGGTTTCAAGAATTCAACTACATAAAACATCATCGTTCTTGAAGTTTGATGTAATGATGTTGATCCTGCAATCTAAGCAATCGTCAAGACTCTAATTTTAAGGTTGAGGCTATCTAATTGTTTTATTGGGAGTTGGCTCCCAAATTTTTCTATCTCAGTCGAGAAATAAATAAAAATGTATTCATTGACCGTTAGACCAATGGATCTATTTCCTTTCAATTTTACCACATCAACTCACTGGGATAACCCTATAATAAGATATATATCCTCGGTCTCAATCTTCAAAGATTTCCCATTGATCATGAATGCATCAGCTTTGAGCTCCCAATAATAGATCAAGGTTTATAGCAATATTCTTTGTTCCCTCATATTGTTATAATGGAATAAGTTATAAAATATGCACCATAGGAGGGCTTCTTGGGCCTTCGAGTCATCCATGACCTCATTATCCACATCTCCATGCTCTCTTTCCCTATGGTCAATCACCATCCTACCAAACAATTTCAAATTGTTTAGTTAGAATTTTTTATTTTTGAATTTCATGGAGATGTACACGATCTCCAATTAGTACAGTTTCATACATACACAAATTTCACTAATAGGGATCACGTACGTCTTTCCATGTACATGAATCATGTCAATGAAGGCCACGTACATGGCCATATAACCTAAAAAATCTAATAAAAACTCAAAAAATCACTAAAATATAAAATGTTTTGGATGAAAATGGAGAAGAGGAAAAGGTCTCTTACCTGGTCCAAGTGGTTTCGAATTTCGATCCTTGTGCGTCATGTATTAGTCCTCAAAAGGTTGAAGGGTAAAAATTCTCCAAATGCACTCCAAAAGGGTAAAATTCAAAATGGTATGGTAAAAAGTCATTTTTCAGCTATTTTAACCCATTTTTCCATTTTTGTATACAGTTTTAACCCCTTTTAACATTTTTTTATGTCGTTTAGACTAATAAAAAGTTTTGGACATGTTTTGACATGCAACTTTCCTTGAGAGGTGTCTATTTATCGCAGGTGTTCTTACATTTGTAGGTGTTTTTCGACTTCTTCGGCATGTATTGTGTTCCTTACTGACATATAGGGTAGGTATCGTTTCGCTTGCACAATTCATTTATTCGTAGGGTATCACATATTTTTCATAGGGTCAACCCCATTTTCTTACAACATTAAACCTTCAAGTTTCTCTAAAGAGGTCATTTACAGATGGTAGAGCTTACCTCTTCATGGGTGTCCCAGTTAGTACCTTGCTATCCATTTTGACACCCATGCTAAAGTTTTTTATGTAGGATGGGAAGCCATGTTTAGTCTTTCCGTGACTTTGCGTTGAATCCTCATATCTTCTTCTCATATTTTGTTGGCTAATTACCCATGGGGCTTCCAAAAAATTATTGTGTTGAGTTTTACTTGCATTGCATATTGACTGCTCACGCTTTTCAGTCACAATGTCGACTTCATATTTCTTTTATATATAGCCATTTGTATATGAATTCTCTAATAGTTACCATCCTTTCAATACTATCATTTGCGATTTGACACCTTTTATCCATGGAGGAAAATTCCCCCGAGCATCCATATCCTGCACGCTTGCATTGAGCATAGGTATGTTCCTTGCGCATGGAACTGGTTTCCTTGTACGTGATTCTTGTTTTCTCCATTGTACTATAGCATTTTTTTTTTTTTTAGGTTTGATAATATGAAAAGACAAAAAATTAAAAAAATTAAAAAAGAAGGATGGGAATGAGTCTCGTTTTTTATATGGAAGCTACTTGTGTCTCCCTTGAACAAAGCATAATATTATGAGTCTTCACCTCACTATATTGGGTTTAGTATGGCTTTAGGAATCCATTTCTCGTGTTTGAGCATAATCTCCTCCGGTTGATTATTCTTCCAGTCATATGGAGGATTTGTTGATGCCTCATGTGTCACAGATGTATCCCAATTTATAGTCAATGCTTGCTAAGTCACTATTTGTGTTGTGTTTCTATTCAAAGGAAGTCAACCTATGTCGGTCGCTCTATAGAACTATTGACTTTCCAAGTCGGCCTTCCTTTGTGTCAAGTACTTATTAGTTTCACAAGTAACTTTGTATCTCACTTGTGGTAGTATAGAAGGTCCCCATTGACTTCTTTCTTATGGGTTTTCTCTTATTGAATACAACTCATTGCTCTGAGAGTATTACCTAGAGTTTCACCTAGGACCTAGTTAAATCATTGATAGGTGACCTTGCACTCAGTGAATGAAAAATATTTAGTGGTCATTGACTAAGCAATTTCCCTTGTGTTTCATGTCAAGAACCATTATCACACATAGGGATTCTTGTGGTACCTGGGTTTCCATTTGATCCCATTGATGGATTCCTTGTATTTGTGAGTAGTATTCATCATTGTCTACCAGTCAAAGAATCTATGTCATGTGTTATTCCATATGGTACATGCCAGAGTCGTACCTCAGTTTGGTCCTTTCAATCTTTTTGTTTGACTTCTTACAAATACTTGGCCTTCTCCTACTCCTCGTGTTGGATGATGGAGGATTCCTTAATTCCATCCTTCCAATGGATCTCTTCCTCTCAACTTCAACACATCTTTCTCTAGGATAGGGATCTAGAGTCATTTTTAGTACCTTAGGGCCTCCAGTCATCAGTGGCAGGTTCCCTTGCTATTGAAAGTGGGAATACATCAATGTTCGATGCTCGATAGATTCTATCAAGTGTTCGACATCAAATCCTATATTCACACTTGTTATATTGTACTAGGTACCTCAACACCCATTATCATTATCGATGGGTTGTCTCGCATTTATTAACAATATACATCAATGATTGATAATCAAATGATGTCTCACTATGTTTGACTTCAACACATCTATTCTCATGGTGTGGACGTGTACCATGGTGGGTTATTTTCAATACCTCGGGTAAAGTATGAGCATCACCTCTTTTGTGCTCCTACCTGAGTTGTATTGATCACACCACCCTCTTTAACATTGGTACTTGTAAAGGATCACTGTGTTCATTCCATTGACTCCATATATCCTCTCTGTTATTATGAGACATAGCTCCATTGTGTATCCATTCATGGATATGATCTACATTTGCATGGATCCACTGTGTATTTTTCTTGTGACCATGATTGGTACTTTTATATATAACATGGATCAACTATGTAAATTTTTTGTGGCCATGGACATCATTTATGCTTTCATTACTCATGGATATCTATTGTACTTGATTTGGTTTCCATGCTTACATCACTATTGAGCATGGGTATGCCCAAATTGGGAAGAGAGTATCTTACTTTTTTCTATTGTAGGTATTATTCTGGAATTTTTCTTCAACTAATCCTACCTAGTCCCCTCCACAATATCATGACTATTTTGTAATTATTTTGGCCATCATTTTCTCTTCCAACCTCACACATTAGGGGGCATATGTTATAGTGTCATTTGAAACCACATATGATTATGATGACTCATTGGCCTCAACTACATCCATTTCCCTTCTTGTAGGACCCTTTTCCCCCTTTTCCTCCTTAAAAATACTTTAAAAAACCACATTTTGGTTGATGTACGCGACTTTCCTTGGACTTGTTTGAGAACAAAGTATTGGAGGTATTGTTAATCATATATGACCTTGGGTGGAGGAACTTGGAGACTAGTTTTAGGACCGTGTCGCAGTGGTTACAGGTTGTGACCAACTTCTTATGCTATTCATAATAAAATATCTCTCGTTCTCCTCCAATTTTGTATGTTGATTCATGTTTCTAATGTACTTTACATATTATAATTTGAATCTATTATGAAAGTTGAAGTGATCATGTTTCGGTTAGTTATCATATAACTACTTATTTGCAGTTGCTTGTCTCTTTGTGTGAAAGATATTTCAAAGGATTGTTGTGGAAGAGGGTTGGAACGAAAGTCTCCACATGGGATCAACATCAAACGTCAAAATCTAGGTTTTTCCAATTCTCTTTCCCTTTAAAGTTAGTTATTGAAAGGTATTTATTCTTAATTGATTGCTTGAATTGAGTATAAGAGTGGTATTTTAGGGTATGTCTCTATTGTGACCCTGACCCATAGCCATAGGACATTGTTTTCCATAACAATACCTTGAATCCTCGTCCAAGGAATGCATTTTCTTTCTGATAAAGATAATGTTTCATTAAGGCTTTCCTTGTTGTCACAACTATTGGTTTCCCTTTATTTAGATCAGAGATCAATAGGATAAATGCCCTCATTGTCCATTTTTATCTTCAACGAACTTTGATATAAAGCATCACATTCGTAGTATTCTTTCCAATATCGAAACTCCTTGAGGTCTTCTGATACATTATGTTGTTCCAAGGAAAGAATAGGTTCAATTGGTTGTTTTAAAATATTTTCAAGGTGGCTTAGTAACATCTGAATACCAACATGTGTTTTTAGTATCCCTCTAAATAAATATAAGTGCAAACTCTTCGAAGACTGTGTTGTTGAGATGAAATGCCCATGCAAGAGGCTCGGCCTTTAGAAGTTCAAAATTATATATCGTAGATGGAGGAATGAAGCAAAGCCAATGCACTATGATTTATTTCTCCAAACATGCTTCTTGTTGCTGCTCAAGCTCCCTACCCATAGCCATTTTTCTGCCAATTTCTAGAATTTTGGAACACACACCCTGAACATTATAACACAATTTCCAACATCTACACCATAGATTTCCATTATTCCCTATCATGGTCCTAAAATCAAGGCCAATAAGATAGCTTCCACCATGATGTACATTCCAAATAAATTGGATCCATGCCTTAAATCATACTAATTAATGGCTCATGGAAACAAGGCCATATCATTGATACACTTCTACCATCACACGATCAACAAACATAACCATATTGATTCAAATGTCACCAATATTTTTGAGGTTGTGGGTTAATGATTGTGTTGAAAATAAGCTATGCCTTGGGTTTATTAGTTCAATGGATCAAACAAGTAGGTGGATCGAGGATTTTCCAAATCCAATAAAATGGTAAAATGAGTCGAAGAGGAAGAAGTATTATACCCATAAATACGAGTTCTTCATGTAAGTTTGTTGGGAATTCCAATCACTATGTTTTCCATGCAAATCGTCCAAACAATATTAGTCATTACATATATTTCTAATAGATTTAGACTGGACTCAAAACAAGGGGAAGAAGTAATAATGAATGTTGAAACTTGGAGAGAAATGTTGAGTGTTGTGAGAAATATTACCCTGCGGACAGACTAAGCTCCCCTTTGGACCAAGACGACTATCTTTGGTTCAAATAAAGAAGTAAACAAATTTTTGATAATGTACCTATATATCTAACTCGATCAATCAAGAAATAGAGAAGAAGAATGTGGCATACGTTGTTGCGATGTTCGTCCTCACTGCTCTAATCCTTGATCTTGATATCCAAGCTCCTCAACGCAAATGAAGTCCTGAAAATATTAGCAAAATAACTCTTCCTCCTAGTCTATATGATTAGATAAATCATATCTATCTATGAAGATTGAAACAACAATAGACAAGCAATATGTAGATGTAGAACACATGAACTTGAAGGGAATAGGACAAGTTAATATTAATTGGAAAGCCAAAGAAGGAACTTACAAAGCATGCTTGATGATGCAAAAATATTCTCCAAGATCTCCTCATCTATCCCTTGCATGAAACTTGAAATAAAAATGATGATGCTTCACCCAAGATAAAAGGTTTTATATCTAAATCCCCCTCCCCCCCCTTCACCTTAGAAATACCTTCAATATATAGGCTTGAGAGGCACATCCACCATGCAAAAATGAAGGATATGGTTGAGGATATGGATCCTTAAGTTGGGATTAGATCCTAGGATAAAGACCATAGTGTAGGATTCCACCACAACAAACCTCATCCTAAGAGAGATGGCCCTTAGAAATTGGTGGAGGATCCCTTGATTTCCTCTAACAAGACTGGCGCTCCTCCAGAGTTGAACACAAGGTGTCATCCTATAACATGGTGCTCTACTAAAATGGAAATGGGTGGCCACCCCATGAAGTGGCACCCCCCCCTACATGGCCAGGTGGGTGCCACCCTTCATAAATTCCCAAACAATGGTCGATTTTCCAAGAAAAAGGTGTGTTTTTGGCCTTGAAATGATGAGTTTCTTCCTCCAATATGACTTAGCGGTCATGGAAAATGTATTTCATGGTGTCAATGGGTTGTGACACTTAGAAACATGAATGAAACACTAGGTAAGGTACATATGACACTTGTGACAGTGCATGCAACACTTAACAAGGTGCATACATCACTTGCGACAATTAGGGTGCGAAACTCAAGTGTGACATTTTTATGTGTAACAGATGACCCCTAAAGTGTGAGGTCATAAGAGAAATTGATGGTCGAAACACTTTACAAATTATTTAATGCAAGGGTGTTGGAGTAGGAGAACCTGGCAGAAGCTGCAAACAAACATCAATCAGTATACAAATATGTTCAATTTCCGAGGAAAGCATACCTATGCTCAAAATATGAGATGACTCAAAGCATGGCCGCCAACCAATACACTATGGATCCATGAGAATAATAAATAAGGATATGGCCACCATAGATACAATGTGGATCCATACCTCCATGATATAAACTGATCGCATCCAAGAAAAATACACAGTGGAGCTACAAGAAGACAAAACATAGTCACAGATCAATACAATGTGGATCTATGTGAATATATATATATATCACTAAGATTTCCAACATGGTGATTGTACTGAAATATTTTACATGCTCAAATGATCTCCATCGCAACCTGGGAAAAGCACATAGTAGAGTAAGCGCCCAACCCAGGTTCTTCGTCGCGATCCCGATGCGGTACGAATATACCCATGCCAATAGATGAATTGATGTCAAACATGGTAGAAACCACTTGATTACCGATGATTGAGGTATACCATTAACAAGTGCGAGGGACATCACCAATGATGATAATGCTTCCCAAGGTACCTTTAGTACATTCCAACGAATGTGAATAAATGCGTTGAGGTCGAATATTCGTGGAATCATTTGATTAGAGGTCAATGATGTAAACCTATTTTCAGAAGAAAGGAGGCCTTCCATTGAGGAGTGCAAGTGGAAAGGTACCAACAGGTTTCTAAGTCTAATTCCCAGATGATGTGCTGAAGTCGACAGGAAAATACTTGTCGAACGAGGGCCTTGATGTATCCACCATCATTGACAGGAAACTAACACATGAAAGTGATGTGATGGTGGATTAAATGAGTACTAAATGACACAGGAAATGGAAACTGGTAATACTGGAGATGAATGGTTTGAAGAGAAACTTCCCTTGAACATGATGAGGCATGACAAATGACTTGGAAGCATTAACTCGAGGGGTACCAAGAACATAATGTGATGACAATAAGAGAACTTGATCCAGATTTTATGAGCAGAATGAAATGACTATAGATTATTATTAAAACATGTTTAACACATAATAACAAAGATACAGTAAAATTGGTTTCTATTCAATAAGGAAATAAGCTAAAACTGTAAAATGTAGTGGAAAACAAGCTTGTTGGAATGGTAGTGGCTTATCTCTGAGAAGAGATGTGACAACTGCGCTCATTCGCAAGAAGATGATTACAATGAGGATCTGAAGGAATTTTTTTAAATAAACATGAATTCCAAATCCCTATACATCCAAAAACCTAACCTTAGGAGATGAAGCGCCAAAAGTCATGTCGGCCCCGTTGGGGTAACCTAGTACATCAACTTCCCGGGGTCGTAACTTTTGCATACGATCTCGGTTTTAGGAGAACGATAGCCCGTTGGAAAGGTCTATCCGAGGACTACACATGTTGCCTTAAAAATCTAACCTTTTTTTTGGTTTGATTGTGGCGAGCCCGAAAAATGTTGTTTAGAGCCTCAAAACGACCTCGGAAGTCGGGGACCCGAAAACTAGGAAAAAAATACCAAACTGGAAAACTACTAAAATGAACTAGTTGGAATAGGTGGGAGGCCAAAGACATCCACCTGGATCAAAACTCTCCCCTTAGGAAGCAATGGTATTGATTGTGTTGAGTTCCCCCATAAGATGAGGAAATTTCTACTGAATTTGGCCCTGGGTGAGCCACCTGCCTTGGTGCAGGAGTTGCCCTTCTTTGACAACTCGATAAAGTTGGATCCTTTGTTGTCGAGTGACCTTGAACTGTGTGTCTACAATATGATCATTGGATTCCTATTGCATGTAGTCAGGGTTGAGCTCTGTTGGTTTCAATTGTTCTCCTATCTCTGAGGTGTCCAATAATGGTGGGAAATATGGTTGAAGGAGAGCCACATTGAACACTGGGTGCAGGCCAAGGAAAGGGGGAATGTTGAGCTCAAAATAATTTTCACCCACAGCCATGGTGATGGTGTAAGGTCCATAATAGAGTGGGATAATGTTCTTATGGGGCCCTGTAAGGCGTTCTTTCTGCAAGTGCCATGAAAACTTGGAATTGGACTTCTGTAAAATATACTGAAACTGTTAGCGGATGTGTTGGATATTCTCAATGAACTGGGTGGATTTTTGAGCTTCATTTGGAGAAAGGGATGTTTCGGTCGAGGTGTCCGCAAGGGGTAGTGCAACATCCATGGGACCTAATGGTTGGAATCCCAACCCCACCTGAAAAGGGTTGTGGCCGGTTGAGATATGTAGGGATCAATTGTAGCTATCTTGAACATAGGGAATACTCTCATCCCATGTGCAGGGGTGCTTGGAATTGTACATGTGCAGGATATGCATGATCATTCGATTGACGACCTTAGTTAGTCCATATATCTGGGGGTGGAAAGCAGTGTATTTGGTGAGATTGGTGTCCAACAATGACCAGAGGCTCGACCAAAATGTGATAAGGAAACAAATGTATTGATATGAGACAATGGCTTGTGGGATTACAAAATGTACCCATGTTCGTTCAAAGAAGAGTTTGGCAGTGGCCTCTGCTACGATTCTCTTCTTATAGGCAGCCAAAATCACCATCTTGGAAAATCGATCATAAACCATAAAAATAAATTCATTTCCCCTCTTGGTGGACTGAAGGCCCGACATGTAATCCATTGAGATGGATTTCCATAGCCTGTCAGGAGTAGGCAGAGGGGTGTATAGGCCATGTTTCTTAGTGGTCGGTTTGGAAATAACACAGGCAGTGTAGGACCTAATATACTTTCCCACATCTTGTCAAAGTTTCGGCCAGTAGAAATGTTTTTGCAGTACTACCACTATCTTTTCAACACCAAAGTGTCCTGCCACCCGACTCTAGTGGGATTCCCAAATCAAATTCTCTCTCTCGCTTGATGGAACAAAGAGATGGCCCAAATGGAACAATAGCTCATGCTAAAGATGGAAATTAACGACAACTGAGTTTGTGCCCAATATTTGGTAGGTCATGGTGAAGTAAGGGTCTGTCTCATAGAGGTGGGGCCATCTGGAGGTCTCATGGCCGCAAGAGTCTAGCACCTTGGTGAGTGACGCGACTCAAGGTCGGTTGAGGCAATTAGCGAATTGGTTGGTACTTCATGTTTTATACTTGATGTTGAGGTGGAACTATTGCAAGCATGTGGACCACTTTTGATGGTGGTCATTCTACAATTTACCTTGTGTCTGCATGAAATGCAGTGGCTTGTGATTAGTGTGGATGATTGTCTCCTTCCCAAGAATGTAATGTCTCCACTGGTGGCAGGATTGCACAATGGAGTACATTTATTTGTCATAAGTATGGTACTTATGGACAACATCTGATAGTGTCTCACTATGATAGACCATGAGGTGGCCATGATGATTGAAAATGACACCCACAACATAGTCTGAAGCATATGTCTCGATCTCAAAGGGTTGATGTAGGTCTGGTAATGAAATTACTAGGTCTAAGCACAAGCGTTGCTTCAAATCATTGAAATATTGTTGTTGGGACAGACCCCACACAAATTTTTCCTTACCGCCACCCCTGGTTACTTGGCTGAGGGCCCATGCAATATGGGAGAATCCCAACACGAACCTGTGATAGAAATTGGCAAGGCCCAAGAAGCTCGGAAGCTCAGTGAGTGTGGTTGGGGCTGGCCAGTCACAGATGACCTAGATCTTGGCTGGATCCACATGTACACCATGTTGATAAATGATGTAGCCCAGGTAATGGACCATGTCCATGCTGAAGGAGCATTTTTCCAAGTTGGCATATAGCTTGTGTTACCGCAGGGTGTGCAAAACCTATTGAATATGCTGCAAGTGTTCCGCCCAAGTCTTGTTGTAGATGAGGATGTCATCTAGATACACCACTACAAAATTATTGGTGAATGGACACAAGATATCGTCCATCATCCTCATATTGAAAGTTGTTGGAGAATTTTTCAAACCAAAGGGCATGACCAACCATTCAAAAAGACCTTCTTTTGACTTGAAGGTGGTCTTCCATACATATGTATGTTCTATTGGGACCTGGTGGTAGCCTGAATTCATATCAATCTTACTGGAGTACTTGGCCCCTGTGAGCTGATCAAGGAGGTCGTCAATTTGGGGAATCAGGTACTGTTTTTTACTATGATTTTAGTCTGGTCCCGGTAATCAATGCAGAGTCGCCAGGTCCCATATTTATTCTACACCAACATGATTGGGATCCAACAAGGTGATGAGCTGGGATAGATGTGTCCCTTGTGAAGAAATTCTTTGATCTGCCACTTGATCTCCTCATTCTCTAATAGAGAGTAGTGGTAGACTGACCCAATGGGTAGCGGTGCGTCGGGGGTCAGATCGATGGGATGCTTCATCTAACAATGTAGAGGTATCCCGATAGGTGAGGAGAAGATATATGAGTATTCTTCCATGACCTTATCCACTTGCTTCTACTGTGTAGAGAGGTCAGTCACGAAGGCCCTATATGTGGTTGTGATCTTTCGCTCACTCTGAGAGAGAATCACAAAGAAGAAAAACTTCTTGATCTGAGAGATGACCTTCCTACATTGCTTTGAATAGATCAAGGAGATAACACTAGGTGGTACTTCCTTGCGTATCATATACAATTTCTTATTCAAAGTAATAATAACACTATGAGGCCTAGACTCATATACAACATGACGTTTCCATAAATACGGTTGGCCCAAAAAAACATTACAAAATCCGAGAGGGGAAACATCACACAATACCTCGTCTTTGAAGGGCTTGATGTCGTACGACAGGAAACACTGTTGGTTGACGCGAAGATTGCTTCCTTGGAGAAGTCATCCAATGGTGTAGGGTTGTGGGTACGGTGTTGTCGGCAGGGCTAGCCACTTGACAACCTTTGTTGAGATGAATTTATTCTGGCTATCGCTATCAACAATGAAGTGTAGCGGGGTAACCTTCACCCACATCTGTGAATGAAAAAGGCGCTCTCCTTCCTCTGGCTCATCTGGTTCATTGGGTTGGAGCTTGGTTGTAGCAATGGTAGCATTGGGGTTCATGTTAATGATTTGTCTCCCCATTTCTGGTTCTGACTCAAATTTGAAACAAGCATTTGATTCAGAGGCTTTCACCTCAGCCACCAGTGACTACTTTGAGCAGAAATCAACAATTTTATGCCAGGGGCTCTTATGGAAGTCGCACCACTTCCCGATATCTTTCTTTGTCTTTTTGGTGTACTTATTTTCTTATGGCTTGGACTGGTTGTCCTAAGGCTATACACATTTGACCTGTCCTTTGTTCTATGGGTTGCGTCTTCCCTTTCCTTTCTTTTTTTGTGAGGGGTTCCCAGGCCCAAATTGTCGCGTCTTTTGTTTAAGATTTTGCTCGATTTTGATGGCATATCGGTAGGCCACACCCAAGGAAGAGATGTCTAAAAACTCCATTTCGGCATGGATTTATATATGCAGACCACCGCGATAGTTGAGCACCATATGTCACTCAGAATATTTGATACCTAGCTTGGTGCGCAAGGTATGGAATATACTTGTGAACTCGGGCACTGTTTGGTCTCTTTCCCGATGTAGTGTGGTCCATTTTGTATACAGGTCGTCATAACTTTCGACATGGTAGTATTGTTCCCTAATAAAATCCCTGAAGGACTACCAAGTGACTGCGACTGTAAATAATGAGGGTTCCTCTGTTTCCTTTTGCTCACAAAAAGTTTCCCACCAATCTTTGACATGGGGAACGACTTTGAAGAGCGCACAAGTAATATGTTATCTATTCGAAAAGTTATAGATAGAGAAATAACCTTCTAGTAGATTCAACCATTTGTCCATAGTGTCTACGTCTATTTGAATTTCAAATATAGGAATATCAAAGTTGATTTGTACCTTGGAGGGGGCGGTGCCTCCACTTGAGGAAGATTCATCACCTGTTGGTAGTTGCTGAAGGATTTTCTCAAAACATTCCATCATCTTGTTCCTCTGTTGTGTGAGGGATTCCTCGAGAAACATTTTGAAAGGTTCTCCTATCCCATCATCTTGATTTTCTCCCGCCATGAGAGGTTTCTTGGGCGCAGGAGAGATTTTTTCCTCAAGAGAAACAAGCTCGAGACCCAATTCTTTGTACCCTGACCTCATTGGGGACATGCATTAAGAACGACAAGGAGCAGACCGCTCTGATACCACTGATTTGGATTTTATGAGAAGAAAGAAATAAATACATATTATTATTAAAATATGCTTAACACATAATGACAAAGATATAGTAAAAATAGTTTCTATTTAATAAGGAAATAAGTTGAAATTGTAAAATGCAGCGAAAAACAAGCTTGCTGGAATGATGGCGGCTTATCTCCGAGAAGAGATGTGACAACTATGCTCATTCACAAGAAGATGAGTACATTGAGGCTCTAAAGGCCATTTTAACAATAACAATTAATTCCAAAACCCTAGACATCCAAAAACCTAACCCTAGGAGATGAAGCACCAAAATTCATGTGGGCCCCGATGGGGTAAGCTAGTACATCAACTTCCCGGGGTCGTAGCTTTTGCATATGATCTCCATTTTAGGTGCACGATATCCCATTGTAAAGGTCTATATGAGGACTGCACATGTTTCCATTATAATCTAAATCCATATACATTTTAGCTGTGGTGAGCCCTTAAAACGTTTTTTAGAGCCTCAAAATGACCCTGAAAGTTGGGGACCCGAAAACTAGTAAAAAACTGCCAAACTAGAAAACTGCCAAAATGAATCAGTTGGAATAGGTGGGAGGCCACCGACATCCACCTAGATCATAAATATTTAACTAGAATGAAAAATTATAAAGACACATGGAATTGGTATGACTTAGAGACAAGCAGATTACCCAACTATGAGGCGAGACATAAACAAGTGTCATGTTCAAGGGCAACAAAAGCTGCCATAAAGGATTCCAAAAACACTTGACCCACTTCCTTCAATTTTCCCCCCATCATGATGGATGAATACCTCTTTATTTTTAAATGAGATTGAGGAGGATAACAGATGCTCTATATAGCTCATTCTTTGGATGAGTCCCTCGACATATGTTTAACGAACTCGAGGAAGGAGCAGTTTGGTCCTGTATGGGTCTTGGAGATTGGAATCACATAGTTCATTTGATACCTAGTTTTACGAGGCCAAATAAGGTAAAATCAGTGGTTTTTCACGTTTAGAGAGTGTGAAAATAACTTAAATATGACTCCATGGATGAATTTTTCATAAATTTAGTCTCCATATCTCGAAAAAAGTGTAAAACACTACAAGGGAGAACTCTTCTAATCATGCTTGACTAGAGTATTCCTTTTTTGTAATTAGCCTTCATGAGGCTAAAAAAGAGATAAAATGCCACTCAAAAGACACCATTTCAAACCTTTTAACGAGTGTGCAAGGAAACAAGCTCTCTCGACAATCTTTTCATGTTTATGGAGTCTGAAAAGAGCTTAAAGGAAACTCCAAAGAGTTCCTTTTTCGTATATATTTTACAAGTTCCAAAAAGAGATAAAAGTATACTTGGTAACCTATTATCATGTATTAATGAGCATGAGAAAGAGTAAATACCGATCTCGGTAAACTATTATCATGTATTTACAAGAACGAGAAATAACAAAGACTAAGCTCGTTATAGAAAAGACAACTACATTACGATGGGAACAACCCCCAAGCGAGGATCACTCCTAGTAGTGTGTCCCTATAGAGGTGTTTTTCCCCCAGCATGATGTCCAGAGGTTGGAGACCTGACCCCCAAGTGTCTTTTCCTCCGGAGACTCTTCTTCTTTCCTCATTTAGGCCTCTCGTTGCTAATAGGAACATTTCCACTAGGCGGAGGAAAAGAAGGTTCAAGTACTCGATCCAAAGTGAGACTTGATTTGGGTGGAGGGGGTTTGTTTCATTTTTTAAAGAGATTGACATAGACAATGAACTATGATCATAAATGTCTGTTTCATTTTTGAATGAGATTGACACTGGAAAAGAACTATGCTCATGAATACTAGGTACTAGCAAAGGATCAAGTGATTCTAGGGATTGTCACACCTGAGTCGAAATCATGTTTATCATGGAAACCTGTGCGGTGGCAGGAGAGGGAAAAGGAAAAACCCCCATGAGAGAGGAATCCTTAAGTAGACCTACTTATACACTCTCAAAACTAGACTATCCTAGAAAAGGGACATTATTCATTGCAGCATTGTGGAGATCTGGAGTTGTATAGTCAAGTTGGTCAATAGTGATAATTTTTCCCTGATGGGAAATCATAAAATACCAAACATCGAATATGTGATGACATTCATCGCATAGAACCAACTACAACCAAGTAAAAAATTGTAATATAGGCTCGCTTCAACCACTTTGATATCTATCGAAAAAAAATTACCCTTCAATGTTACAGTGAAATATTACAAGATTCCGTGAGGGTGGAAACCACGTCCATCAAACACTTTCAAGGTGGTAGGAGATGGGGTAAATTTAGGATAAGCAAGGGATTTCCAACAAGGAAAATAAATGACACGGTTAGAGGCTCCCTCATCCAAAATATTACGATGGATGTTCTTCCCACCAACCAAAATTTGAATTTGAAATGTGAGGTGGTGCAAGAGCCTCTCCATAAAATAGTCTAGATTAAACATAATCATATTTGATTCCTCTCGATCCATAGCCCCAATAGCAGACAACATGGTTCTACATTGACTTGGATAGTTCTGTAGAACTTTGAGGGATGACATAACACAAGGTGCCTGTGTTAAATATTCAACAATATTGTATTTTTGGATGACTGGGGTACTTGGATTAAATGTCACTTTTTGAATTTCTCTCTTGGGCGAACACAAAATTGCATCATAGATTGGTTTCTCAATCTGAAGAGGATTGGAAGATGGAGGAGGAGTGGATGTGGATGGTTGATTGATATCCTTTCCATTAGCTTGATCACTTGGAGAAGCATCATAAGTATTTTCTCAAGTTGTTACATTAACCGTCTTAAACATATACACCTCAGAGGCACTCAAGGAAGCATCCCCATGGTGAAAATGACCTATATTGGCCCCTTGTGGACAGGAAATATTTTGTGCAAAACAATGTTGTTGTTGGACCAGTTGGGAGGTACCCTTCAAAAATTTAGTGGTAGCTTCATGATGAGGGAAGTCTTTCTTGTAGTGTTGTTCCTCACAAATCATGCAAGGAAACTTAGCCTTCCTATTCAATTGAGTATCAACAGTCTTTGTAGTATCCTATTGGTCAGAAGATTTCTTGGATTTACCCTTATTTTTCTTCTTACCTACTGGTTTCTAAGATGAAGTGGATTGGACCGCATTCACCTCGAATATTTGAGAAGGAGAGGAAGTAGTTTTGGTGTCTGAAATGGAAACGAGTTCCAGAGCAAGTCTTGTTATACCATTTGATGGATGAGGAGCATGAGGGATCAGATCGTCAAGTGTGTCGGACTGGGAATATACCAATTCCAAACACTATGTATGGTGGATATCCTTATTGTAATGTTCCCAAGCCAATATGCCCAGAACATCATGGTTTTGGGTGTAATTTTTAAACTTTTGATGGTTGTGGCATTTCGTCAAACACTTTGCTTACTGTGAACATTTAGGTTGCACTTGGGGTTTACTGATGTGTTATATGTGTGTTTGTAGAAATAAAAAATAATATACCGTAATGGAACATACCTCAACCATATGCAAGATCAACAATATGGTAGACAAGCCAAAACACTTCAGATCTGATTTTATTTATAAATAGAAGAACCTGATACAATGAAGATGTCGATCTGGAATGCTCAATAGATGGCTCCAATAAAGATGATAGAAGCTACTAAAAAATGCTACAATAGAAGATCACAAGCCTCCAAAGGCTGGATAACAATGAATACCAATACAAGAATGAGATCTGAGTCGTATGAAGTACCAACCTTCAAGCTGGAAGATGTCACGCCCCACTGGATCACTGAATAACCTCAACAATTTGGCCCTATTGTCAAAGATGTCCAATCACCCCAGTAAATATGCCAAACAGTAGATCGTGTAAAGGAAAGAAAAACCTAGGTGCTCAAATCTCCAAGATCCCTCTCAAACCCTATGGATTTGACTCTCCTCTAAGGAATGGTGCCCCCCCCCCTCCCCCCTGGATGCTTGAAACACTAGATAATTCGGCCCTGCTCCTAGAGGCCTCCAAATGGTCCACAAAACTACTAGAATGATAGATCAAGGCTTGGTTACCTCCCTGGTGAAGTCCCAAGCGAAATGATGAAGATCTAATCTATCAAATGGTTGAAATCACTTTCCGAAGTGTGCTTCTCTCCTCCAATTCGTCCCATGCATCCAATAAATCAAATAATCCATAAAACTCCACCGGAATGCACTAGATCTAATGGCCACGACCTTGCAATGAAAAACCAGGTGCTAGAATCTCCAGAATCCCTGCCAAACACCTGGAACAAACTTCTCTCAATGGATGGTGCGCCCCCCTTGCTGGAAACCCCCAATGGTGCACCCTCCTTCTCTTCATGTGACCGTGGTTGGTGTAAAACCCTCCTGCACTAAATATCTCTGAACTAGAAGGGTGTGGGGGAGTGTTTCATCCCCGAGACCAAGCTTGGGACAATCTAGGTGGAATCTTTCACCACCGAATCCTCCTCTAGGGTTTGTTAAGTCAAAACCCTCAAAATCCCCAATGTTGGGCTCACTAGGTAGAACCCAGATATCAAAAGATAATCATACATGAATGAATGACTAGAGGCCCTTGCCTTTCCTTTATACTTCTTGCTCACCTTGTCCCTCCAAAGTGACTTTCATTTTATTAATATTTAATTAATTAATTAAATCACTTTAATT
>SNQJ01S0035248.1:111104-134362 GCA_010110895.2 Picea sitchensis
TTCATTTTATTAATATTTAATTAATTAATTAAATCACTTTAATTAATTAATTAACCTTTTTACCTCTGAAAAGCACCTTATCTCTCCTTGTGGCTTCCCTGGCCACTGAAAGTCACTTCTCACCATCCCATCCTATAGTGTTTCTCCTCCCGATTCCAATGATCTATTACACTCAGAGGTTCCTCCAAGTAATGTGGCCAAAATGACCTCTTCAGTGAATTTAATTAGTTATAGCTCAAAATACTCAAAATTATGGAAATCGTCAAAATGCAATGGAACCAAAGCCAAACTATTCGAAATAGATCATAATGATGAAATGGGATTAGCGATGCAAGACAGACCCCAAAATTCCTCTCACTAATCCCTGTACTCGCTATAATCTTCAACTGGCTACCTCGGTCATCATAACACTGTGTAATATAATGATGTCCCAAAGTGGGGACATTACAGTCCTCCCTGCTAGAAAATTGCTTTTCCTCAAGCAATAAACAAATATCCTCAAGTATAATACCAGGATCCCATGTCCACCTGCGGGACACACCGTAGACCCCATCCAAGGATGAACTATCACGCACTCTGCCCCCTGGGTCCCATATCAAGACATGAACTGCAATTCCTTGGGAAGCATAATCCTGAAATATATCAACACCATGAAACTCATGTTCTTGACAAATGGCCTCATCCCAGAATGAGTCCATCCTCCAAGACACTACCACGATCAACACAACCTCCATCAACTACGCATGCTAATGCCAAAATGAGGTACCGTAAGACCTTCGTGAGACACCCTCAAGAGATATGCTCTCCTCAACACCGAAGCTCAATGGAAAGTCAAAACAACTTTCCCCTGCAATGGTCCACTCGTCCCTGTCCATCAATGAAATGCTCAACTCTACAATCCCTGGATCCCATGCAAGACTTTGTCGAAGATCACCATGCTAGAACTGCACTATGCTAACCCTGCTTGACTTCTCCCTGTATATATATGGGATCCTCCACTCCTAGATCCTCAAGCTGAAGTACCTGGGTCCATTGGACCTGTTGTCCAGAAAATGCATCTATGAAAACATCTATGTGGAAGAAGTACCTGCCCAACCATCTCTATGTCCGATCATTATGATCAAGAGTGAAAAGTTGCCTCACTCCATTAGACAAATCCTTGCAGGCCCACTCCAAACCAAACCATGGTGGCATATGTGGCTCTCTGGGGCATTTGGGTCACCCTATAGTAAAACATTGTACTGGCCAAATGAACACCCATATCCCATGGAAAAATTGGAAGTTTATCACTTCCAATCTCCTCTAAGTGCCCCTGTGTGAGACTGATCACTGTTAGAAGCCCTCTATGCTCATCTGCTATCACCTGGCCTATGATGCTCACCATCACACACCATGTCTCAACTAGTTTCCTATGACGATCCACCTCTATCCAGCTAGATGATGTAAAGATACTCATGTCAGGTGGTCTCGGCCTAGCCACTCTCCATGTCCTCAGCCACAGCCTATCCCTCCTCATGTTGTTGTCTATGATAAAAATGCCAGGACAGGCTAACAGAAACATTTGCAGCTGATTGTGGGCATGGAAGGTGTCACGTGCTTTGGTCAATCCCAAGGATTCGACCAGAAGCTCGTCCATCGGTATCCATGATAAATACTCTCCTGTGGTCATCACCGAATCCCAACCATCCAGTACAAACAAAAGTAACTCCTCCAACTGCTGCTCAACCGACCTCCATCTCTCATCTCCCATGCAACTACTGATATGGTGAAGGTGATCTCTCATAACTAGGTGATGCTACAAAGGAGTGACATCAGCATGCTCCCCTAGGTGTGTCTCCTCCTTGCAAGGCACTATACCCCTCTGAATCCCACCATACATCTCAGCATGTCTTTGTGAGTTGTCACTCATCACCGTATGCTCTGACATACTCATGTCATCTCCCATAGAATCATGCTACATCGTAGTTCCTGGGTGTACTGCTGGGTCAACCTCTACATGGAGGTCAACTGCTCTCGAAATGCGAATGGAAGTGTCCTCAATCAAATGGTGCTTCTCTGCTAGATCACCAACATCCCCTAGCAACGTGACTGAATGATTTATCTGAGTGCCCACTAAGACAGATGAAGTGGACCTCTAGCGAATCTTCTATGATCTGGACTCTGATTCTTGAAGGGTTGTCTGTGTGCCTCTCAAGAACCCTCGAGTGGTCTCCAACTCCTGAGTGAGTCGGTCCACCTCCAACTCCCATTCCCTCAAGGCCCTGTGATGCATCTCACCAATCCCCAAGAGGTAGTCCCTATTTTTCAACAACTTTTGGTAGTTAGTCCTCATCATAGACACTCTCTCCCTGAGGGTATGAAGGTCATCCATGGAAAATCCATCATCTGCACTACCATGTGCCACCGATGCCCTCCAACAGTAATCGACCACCAAGGCATGTGTGTCATAACAACGCCTAGTGGCTTCCATGATCATATCCTCACTGACTCTTAGTTGTCCTGCTAAGTGGTGTGACTCCTAATCACAGTCATGTTGAGGTGCCTTCTCACGTCCCTCACTGCTAGTGTCATTCGTTCTAGTGTCAACTCTAGAATCCCTAAAAATACTCTCTGCATAAAATAACGTGTTGAGCTGCCCACTATCTACTGTGCCACTGGGTCTGCCCATACGTGACTGCACATCATTCTCAACTACTAGCCCCCTCTAAATCATACTGTATCCAGTGTGAGAAGTTGTATCCTCCTGTGCACTCACCCTGCTACTATCATATGCGCCTGGATCCCATATAGATGTGTCTAGACACGTGTTATGGTCATCTTGACTGATAAAGAGTGCATCCTCATCAATGTAGGCTGATCCTAGAAGCAAGTGCCCCATCAACTTGTCAATCTCCACAATCCTCTCAACTAATGGAGTCTACAAAAGCTGTGACTCAATCTCCTTATAGCTTAATTAGCTTATAGCTCAAAATACTCAAAATTATGGAAATCATCGGAATGCAACGGAACCAAAGCCAACTTGTTCGAAATGGAGCATAATGATGAAATGGGATTAACGATGCAAGACAGACCCCAAAAATCCTCTCAATAATCCCTGTACTCGCTATAATCTCCAACTGGCTACCCTGGTCATCATAACACTGTGTAATATAATGATGTCCCAAAGTGGGGACATTACAATCCTCCCTGCTAGAAAATTGCTTTTCTTCAAGCAATAAAAAAATCTCCTCAAGTATAATACCAAGATCCCATGTCCACCTGCGGGACACACCCATCCAAGGATGAAGTATCGCGCACTCTGCCCCCTGGGTCCCATATCAAGACATGAACTGCAATTCCCTGGGAAGCATAATCCTGAAATATATCAACACCATGAAACTCATGTTCTTGACACATGGCCTCATCCCAGAATGAGTCCATCCTCCAAGACACTACCACGATCAACACGACCTCCATCAACTACGCATGTTGATGCCAAAATAAGGTAATGTAATACCTTTGTGAGACACCCTCAAGAGATATGCTCTCCTCAACACCGAAGCTCAATGGAAAGTCAAAACAACTTTCCCCTACAACGGTCCACTTGTCCCCATCCATCAATGAAATGCTCAACTCTGCAATCCCTGGATCCCATGCTAGACTCTGTCGAATATCACCATGTTGGAACTGCACTATGCTAACCCTGCTTGACTTCTCCCTATATATATATTGGATCCTCCACTCCTGGATCCTCAAGCTGAAGTACCTGTGGCCATTGGACCTGTTGTCCAAAAAATGCATCTGTGAAAAAATCTATGTGGAAGGAGTACCTACCCAACCATCTCTATGTCCGATCATTATGATCAAGAGTGAAAAGTTACATCACTGCATCGGACAAATCCTTGCAGGCCCACTCCAAACCAAACCATGGTGGAATATGTGGCTTTCTGGTGCAACCTGGGTCACCCTGTAGTAAAACATCCTGCTGGCCAAATGAACACCCGGATCCCATGGAAAAATTGGAAGTTTTTCACTTCCAATCTCCTCTAACTGCCCCTGTGTGAGATTGATCACTGTCAGAAGCCCTATGTGCTCATATGCTATCACCTGGCCTATGATGCTCACCATCATGCACAAAGTATAAACTGGTTTCCTATGACGATCCACCTCTATCCGGTTGGATGCCATAAAGATACTCATGTCAGGTAGTCTCGGCCTAACCACTCTCCATGTCCTCAGCCATGACCTGTCCCTCCTCATGCTGTTGTCTATGATAAAAATGTCAGGACATGCTAACAAAAACATCTGCAGCTCATTGTTGGGCTGGAAGGTGTCACGTGCTTTGGTCAATCCCAAGGATTCGACCAGAAGCTCCTCCATCGGTATCCATGATAAATACTCTCTTGTGGTCATCACCGAATCCCAACCATCCAGTACAACCGGAAGTAACTCCTCCAACTGTTGCTCAATCGACCTCCATCTCTCATCTCCCATGCAACTACTGATATGGTGAAGGTGATCTCTCATAACTAGGTGATTCTACAAAGGAGTGACATCAACATGCTCCCCTAAGTGTGTCTCCTCCCTGCAAGGCACTATACCCCTCTAAATCCCACCATACATCTCATCATGTCTCTGTGAGTTGTCACTCATCACCGTATGCTCCAACATACTCATGTCGTCTCCCATAGACTCATGCTACATCGTAGATCCTGGGTGTACTGCTGGGTCAACCTCTACATGGAGGTCAACTTCTCTTGAAACGCAAATGGAAGTGTCCCCCATCAACTGGTTCTCCTCTGCTAGATCACCAACATCCCCTAGCAACATGATTGAATGATATATCTGAGTGCCCACTAAGACAGATGAAGTGGACCTCTGGCGAATCTCCTCAAGAAGATCCTCTGATCTGGACTCTAATTCTTGAAGGGTTGTCTGTGTGCCTCTCAAGAACCCTTGAGTGTTCTCCAACTCCTGAGTGAGTTGGTCCACCTCCAACTCCCATTCCCTCAAGGCCCTGTGATGCATCTCACCAATCCCCAAGAGTTAGTCCCTATCTGTCAACAACAGCTAGTAGTCAGTCCTCATCATAGACACTCTCTCCCTGAGGGTATGAAGGTCATCCATGGAAAATCCCTCATCTGCATTACTATGTGCCACCGATTCCCTCCAACAGTAATCAGAAACCAAGTCATGTGTGTCATCACAATGCCTAGTGGCTTCCATGATCATATCCTCATTGACTCTTAGTCGTCCTGCTAAGTGGTGTGACTCCTAATCACAGTCATGCTGAGGTGCCACCTCACATCCCTCACTGCTAGTGTCAACTCTGGAATCCCTAAAAATAATTTATGCATAAAATAACGTGTTGAGTTGCCCACTGTCTACTGTGCCACTGGGTATGCCCATACGTGACTTCACATCATCCTCAACTGCTAGCCCCATCTGAATCATACTGTATCTGGTGTGAGCAGTTGTATCCTCATGTGCACTCACCCTGCTACTATCATCTGCGCCTGGATCCCATATAGATGTGTCCAGACATGTGCTATGGTCATCCTAATTGATAAAGAGTTCATCCTCATCAATGTAGGCTGATCCTGGAAGCAAGTGCCCCATCAACCTGTCAATCTCCACAATCTTCTCAACTAATGGAGTCTGCAAAAGCAAAAGCTATGATTGTCAACTGTCCGTACATCATGTACCTCCTCTTGGATCTATGGATCTACATGTCCATGGTGTGCATCCCTCACACAAGGCTCCTCCATCATATCTAACATATTACTGGTATCCTCATGTGATGTGGCTATCGTAGGTGCCTGAAAGGATGACAAATGCGTCACAACCACCATAGGAAGCTGGTCATATGTAGGTGCTAACACGTGTGAGTCTTCACTAGTGTCACCACTCTGCTGGGGTGTAAGGTCATCAACAGTATGTGATATGTATGCTTAAATGTAGGTGCTCTCATCCTTCTCCTCCGGTTGTTTATCCACTACACAAAGGTCACCATCCTCCCCAAGCATGCTAGTATCATCAGCCTCTATGCAAGAGTCACTATCACTCACCTCTGTGAAAGAGTCACTATCATCATCAGACTTCTGCAAATCAACATCTATCACTCCATCCTCACACACCTCATCATCATTGTCATAGTGTGCTTCAATAATGTGCTTCCGATCCTTTCCCCTGCACCTATGATCTGGTTCCCAAGGAGCCTTGCAACTGTAGCAAAGTTGTGTGCTCCTAATGGGCGTGGGGTCTCTCTGTTATTCCAACCATATAGTTGTTTCTTCTCTCTTTTCCTCTGCTACGATGATCCCATGTAAAACATCCTCTTCACTCCAACTGGGATTTCTTAAGGCTACATATTGTGGGAAGGTTATTTGAGCCCTAGTTTCCTTGCTAAGGCCATAATATTTTATCTCCAAGTATGTTATCTCAAAGCATATCTCATCCATCTCTCCTTATGGAAGACCCCTCTATGGCTCTGTATGCATGTGCTAATTCCCACTGGCTAGAAGGAATCTAAGCTCTGATACCACTGTAATGTTCCCAAGACAATATGCCCAGAACATCACGGTTTTGGGTGTATTTTTTAAACTTTTGATGGTTGTGGCATTTCGTCAAACACTTTGCTTACTGTGGACATTTAGGTTGCGCTTAGGGTTTACTGATGTGTTATATGTGTGTTTGCAACAATAAAAAAGAAGATACCGTAATGGAACATACCTCAACCATATGCAAGATCAACAAGATGATAGACAAGCCAAAACACTTCAGATCTGATTTTATTTATAAATAGAAGAACCTGATACAATGAAGATACTGATCTAGAATGCTCAACAGATGGCTCCAATAAAGACAATAGAATTTGCTACAAAATGCTCCAATAGAAGATCACAAGCCTCCAAAGGTTGGATAACAATGAAGACCAATACAACAATGAGATCTGAGCTGTATGAAGTACCAACCCTCAAGCTGGAAGATGCCACGCCCTGTTGGATCACTGAATAGCCTCAACAATTCGGCCCTGCTGTCAAAGATGTCCAATCACCCCGATAAATATGCCAAATAGTAGATTGGGTAAAGGCAAGAACAACCCAGGTGCTCAAATCTCCAAGATCCCTCTCAAACCCTATGGATTTGACTCTCCTCTAAGGAATGGTGCGCCCCCCCCTGAATGCCTAAAACCCTAGATAATTCGACCCTCCTCCTAGAGGCCTCAAAATGCTCCACAAAACCACTAGAATGATAGATCGGGGCTTGGTTACTTCTCTGGTGAAGTCCCAAGCAAAATGATGAAGATCTGATCTATCAAATGGCTGAAATCACTTTCTGAAGTGTGCTCCTCTCCTCCAATTCGTCCCATGCATCCAATAAATCAAATGATCCATAAAAATCCACCAGAATGCACTAGATCTAATGGCCGCGACCCTGCAAAGAAAACCTAGGTGCTAGAATCTCCAGAATCCTTGCGAAACACCTGGAACAAACTTCTCTCAATGGATGGTGCACCCCCCTTGCTGGAAACCCCTAATGGTGCGCCCTCCTTCTCTTCCTATGCCCGTGGCTGGTGTAGAAACCTCCTGCATTGAATATATTTGAACTAGAATGGTGTGGGGGAGTATTACATCCCCGATACCAAGCTTGGGATAAGCTATGTGGAATCTTTGACCACTGAATCATCCTCTAGGGTTTGTTAAGTCAAAACCCTCAAAACCCCCAACGCTGGGCTCACTAGCTAGAAGCTAGATATCAAAAGATAACCATACATGAATGAATGAATAGAGGCCCTTGCCTTTCCTTTATACTTCTTGCTCACCTTGTCCCTCCAACGTGAATTTCATTTTATTAATATTTAATTAATTAATTAAATCACTTTAATTAATTAATTAACCTTTTTACCTATGAAAAGCACCTTATCTCTCCTTGTGGCTTCCCTGGTCACTGAAATTCACTTCTCACCATCCCATCCTGTAGTGTTTCTCCTCCCGATTCCAATGAGATATTACACTAAGAGGTTCCTCCAAGCAATGTTCCCAAAATGACCTCTTCAATGAATTTAATTAGCTTATAGCTCAAAATACTCAAAATCATGGAAATCGTCGGAATGCAACGGAACCAAAGCCAACTTGTGCAAAATATATCATAATGATGAAATTGGATGAGCGATGCAAGTCGAACCCCAAAATGCCTCTCAATAATCCATGTACTCGCTAAATCTCCAATTGGCTACCCTGGTCATCATAACACTGTGTAATATAATGATGTCCCAAAGTAGGGACATTACAATTCTCCTCGGTAAGAACGTTTCCCATAGCAACATCATGGGTGATGGGAGGAAAGAGAGACTTTGTAAACCAATCTGCAAGGATTTGGTCCAGAATTGGAGCTTTAATCAATCATCTTCGTTGTCTCCACTCATGAATATGATCAGATATGTGGGTGGAAGAGGATTTCCAAAGTGAGGTAAAAAGTTCCATACTGGTCTCATAGCATATAGGAAACTGAAAAATGTGTGAGGAAATCCATGGCAAGAGAATTAAAGTCAACAAAGGAGTTACACGACAACCCAATATACCATTTCGCTACTTCACCTGTAAGTGTTCTCTGAAAAAGTCTCAAACGAATGGAATCGTCCATTAAAGAGTTGGAAGAACAACATAAATGGAAAGTCATAACATGATTTTTAGGATCTTCCCCAGTTTTTTCGTTGAATTTTAGGATGTCGAATGGTAATTTGGCAAGGATGGCGGGATAGAATAGGGCATGTAGAATGAGATCGTTTGTCAAATGCGACAGATATGGAAGATCTAACGTAGCCAAGAATGGAAGATGTCATTTGGCATGTAGATATTGGTGGTAACCATGTCGCATAGGAACACCAGTAGGACCATATCCAGGTTTCAGTGAGATGGAAAATCTAGATGGTCCTCCCATGTACGGTGGTTGCTAGGGTTGTTCACCCCTGAAAGGTGGTTGTCCCGATGGACCTCCTACATACTAATATTGACCTGATGGTCCCCCCATGTGTTGTAGTTGGCTGGATGGGTCTCCCATATACTATGTGTGAATGGACTATTGTGTTGGAATCGTGGGGTTTATGGATTGATAGGGAAAAGTTCCTTGCTGAGGAATGCTCACCAGATTAGGTTGACCCCAGAAAGGGTTAGTAACTCCTGGAAATGGTTGTCCAGGATACAGGCCAATGGTAGTAGGGATAGAAGGATTTGCAAGAGTGGCTTTCCCCCAGGATTGTTAATGTTGCAACCATGTAGGTTTCCCCACAGTAAAAAAATTCCCTCCAGCTAAAGGTTTCCCCTGAGCTAAAGGTTGGCCTCCCATTGAATATTGAACTCCAATGTAGGGTGTACTTAGCTGTGATGGTTGAGATGGAGGTTGAGTATCTTCTGTAACCGTGGTTGTGTGAACGACTTTATTTTTGTCCATCTGACCGATGGAAATACCAAGTAAAGAACTTGGTGTGTGCATGTGTGGAAATAGTGAAACAAGAATAATACCTTACCCATGTGTGAAAGGAGATGTATGTGCAAGTGGTTGAGTCAGGGTTACCTAGGTCACCGATGTTTTCGATAAATATGAAGTACCAGCAATATCAACTAGAGGAGTTGTGGAAAAAGAAAAATTCCCAAGTCCTTCAGGAAAACCAAACGATGGTGGGTTCATGCCAAACGATTGTCTACTGGTTGAACCAGACAGTTAAATGTAAGAAGAATAGGCATCAATAAATCTCTTGGATGGTGGATCAGTGAGTGGTTGGCCAAGTGGATAAATAAAAAAAGGATTCATGTAAGATTAAAAGATTTGTATGAAGGTTGTGACTGGTTCTTCAATGTGTTGGCGACTTCCAAGAACTACACTCTCGGTCTCAGAAGTGTGATATTCAATCATTCCCTTGTAAGAAACATTGGTTTGATGATCCTAAACTAGAGGATCCATACCTTGTAACTATGAAATCCTCGATCCTAAGGCCAACTACGAAAGTCAAAGAAACAAATTCCTAAGAAAACTAAAAGCAATCAACCAAGCAACAATAGATTTAAGGATCTTCCGATGACAAGATACCAAGCCACCAACGAAGAAATGAGAAGTAGTTACCCAGACCTCCACATAACAGCCCTTCTCAGTGCAAGAAACCCTCTCTTTTGTGGGATCACCCTCCAAGTTTACTAAGAGTGTGATACCATGTTTTCCCAAGGTACCCTGGGAATCCCCCCATAGTCACCTCTCTATATATCTAGGAAAGGTCACTCAGGTTACCAACTCGCAATCAGCCTCCGGTGGGGTACAGTCAACAGTCAAGACCAAACATATGGGAAGAATATCAAAGTCTGAAATTATTCCAAAGGACCGAGGACAGGTGGACAAGTAGACTCTATAGGACCCCGAACAGATTCAAAGTTCACGAAGTACCAATACCAAGTGAGTCAGTGACACTTCAGGAAAAACCCCTAGTATATGATTTGTCCACTACGATTGGTCAAGATTTTGAGGGGTGATCTCTGCTTCTCTCCCACATGCGACCTCGTGTTTATCCCTTATATGAGAGGGGATTCCCAACTATGCTTTTACGAAAGTTGAATTTGTTCACTCTTTAGTGATCTACAATATGTTTAGTAGTATTGGACGATTTACCTAGTCCAAAGACCCTAATCCTATGCTATTGTTGGTGTGCTAACAACAAATTTTTTTTTTGATTGATTTTATTAGCACATGGTTGATTTTAATGTATTTTTACTCAATAGGTTCACGGAGATGAAATTGATGATGTGAGGGAGACTCGACTAAAATAGAATGCAAAGGAATGATATGCAATTCGTTCTTTTCAGTGAATTCTATGTATGGGAAGGAGATGAGTTATATTCTTCTTAACATAAGAAATCACTCAAAACTATGCAACTTTCAATTCATGGGATAAATAATATGCCAAACTACTAAGCAAATATTTCTGAAAACAGAAATGCACATGCAAAATAGATTTTTTTCCAAACTTAAACCAAAACAAATTTCCTAAAGAACACAAAAATTTCTTTGTTTTATTATGTATGCAAGGTGATATGCAAACGTTTTCGCTTCTTAACTTTCAAATGGAATGAAAGAGATCTATGTTCGACACAAAGAAATATGAGGAAAAAAATAAATCAAACAAAGCACACTTAAAAAATGATGAGAACTGAAAGAAAACAAGTGCAAGACGACTTGTTCAACCAAGGACTCGAAGATTCAAAAGAGAGAGAATACAAACACTCATGAAAATCCTCAAAAATGAGCAGCAAGAAAAAAAATTCGGGACTGGGTTGTGGTAAATAAGAGAGACCTAATCATTAGAAAGAGATATGTTTCAATGAAGACAAAAAAGGATCAAAACTAAACAACCTTTGCAAACCCTATTTGATTAAACTCTTAAACAATCAAGCAATTTGAAATCTTTGTAAGACGAAGATCAAAGAACTCAAAGGTAGGGTAAACCAAGGGATCTAGTTAGCCCAAGGGGATCACAACCAGGAGAGAATTGAAAAATCAAAGAAGGAAATGAAATGAGTGATGGAATGTCAAATTCTCAAGCCAAACAAAGTCAAATACCAACTAGGAGTCTCTAGGCTAAAAACCTCTCAAAAGCAGACTCAACAAAGCAGGGAAGAAACAAGCAAATCCACCTAAAAGAGGAGACTGACACCCCTATACTAAAAGAGAAAGAGCACCATGACACCCTATAATAGGCTCAGGGGAGCTTCAGTCAGCAAATGGTGTTCTCTATGAGGCTTAAGGGGAGATCCTGTCAAGCTAATGGCACCCTGGTGTGAACTGCAAGGGGGTGTCAGTTTCTAAAAAACTAAAAAAAAGGATTCCACAAGCTCAGACTCAATAGAGGTTTAGTCACTGGCTCTCTAAATTGTTCAATGATGAAGAGGTAAGGGGAAATATTTCAGAATGAAGAATCAAACAATAAATATCTAATCACAAGAAATAATTCAAGACGAAACAAAGGAAAAACTCGTCAAAATTCCTCCCTAGTGGAGTCACCATTTTTCTGTTGTGAGAAATCTTACCCTATAGACAGGATAAGCTCCCATTTGGACCAAGACCCCTATCTTCGATCCAAAGACAGAAGTAAACAAATAGTTTCTAATATCCCTATAGATCTAACTCAATCAATCAAGCAAGAGAGAAGAAGAATGTGACGTACCTTATTGCAATGTTCGTCCTCGGTACTCCAATCCTTGAGCTTGATCTCCAAGCTCCTCAACGAAAACGAAGTCATGAAAAGACCAGAAAAATAACTCTTCATCCTAGTATATATGATTAGATAAAGTATATCTATCTATGAATACTGAAATGACAATAGACAAACAATATGTAGATGTAGAACACATGAACTTGAAGGGAATAGGCCAATTTATCATTAATTGGAAAGCTAAAGAAGGAAATTACAAAGCATTTTTGACGATTCTCCAATCCCTCCTCGTCCATCCCTTGCATGAACCTTGAAATACAAATGTTGATGTTTCTCCCAAGATAAGAGGTTTGATATCTTAATTGTTCCCCCCTTCAACTTGGAAATACCTTCAATATATAGGCTTGAGAGGCACAACCACCATGAGAAAATGAAGGATATGGTTGAGGATATGGCTCCTTAAGTTGGGATTATATCCTAGGATAGAGCCCATAGGGTAGGATTCGACTGCAACAAACCTCATCCAAACAGAGTTGGCCCTTAGAAATAGGTGGATGATCCCTTGATTTCCTCTAACAAGACTAGCACTCCCTAAGATTGAACACAGGGAAACTTCCTATAATGTGGTGCTCCCCTAACATGGCAAGGGGGGCACCACCCCATGAAGTGGCACTCCCCCAACATGGTCAGGGGGGTGCCAACCTTCATAAATTCCCAAACAATGGTCGATTTTTCAAGAAAAAGGTGTGTTTTTTTACTTCAAATGATGGGTTTCTTCCTCCAATATGACTTAAGGGTCATGGAAAATGTCTTTCATGGTGTCAAGGGGTTGTGACATTTAGAAAAATGAATGTGACATTATCTAAGGTGCATACGACACTTACGACAGTGCATGTGACACTTAACAAGATGCATACGTCACTTTGTGACACTTGCGACACTTAGAGTGGGAAACTCAAGTGTGACATTTTGGTGTGTAATGGTGAGCTTATTAAGGCTAGATGTAGACAAGATTAAAAACCAAGCTAAGTTATATACCTAATGCAATCTATATGAACAAAATGCAAGAAGAAGACAATCTCATCTTAGGAAATTTTATCCCACCTCTTTCCCCTTGGACGGGATTTTCATTTTCCTTTTAAATTGAGTTTATTAATTGTTAGCTTGAATCTCTCTTCCAAGAATGATTTCGACCCCAAAAATGTTGAGTTTAGTCAATCTCTTTGTTTCTCGATTGTCACCAGACCAGTTTCCTTCTCGGTCATTGGTTTGGTACTAGAACCGATGCTCACAACTTCTCTGGGATGGTTTCTCATTGGGTTCACTGGAGCACTTCCTTGCAACAACCCCCGGTCTATCCATAATACTTCTTCGCAATAGCTCTGGTATACTTTGAACACTTCCACGCAACTACTCTGGGTATGACCAGGACCAATTTTGTAAGTTCTTTGATGTAGCCAGACGAGTTTCTATCAAGTGATCTAGAGTACTGACGCAAACGTCTCCATGGGTTCCGCCATGCATTATTTATTTGGATTAAAACAAGATCGTATAGTGTATGGTTGTGTGGGTTTTCTTTGCTCGTTCAAATCCAATATCTACTAATTTCAGTTGCCTTTGAATATGGCTGAGGAGATTCAGACGTTTCAGATGTGCTTGATTACTTGGAAGGAATGAGTTGAAACTTCTATGTTTATTCCATCGAAGACCAATTAGGCTCCACCTTCCACACTTGATACCCCTCGACATGCTTGCAGTAAAAATGACTAGTATCGGGGGAGTTAAACATATCATGATTGCTTATTCTAGCCAATGAACAAGGAATGGATGAATGATAAACATGACTGATATTTTCCTTGGTTTCCAGTGTATCGTTTTGGTGCTCAACGAAGCTCTCGACTCTTGAGAATGCTCGACCATAATCGCAGGCGTGACATTTGGTGTTGTGCGTGTTTTTTTATGAACCTTGTAATCGGATTGTACCACCCAGGTTTTGGAGTATTTTCTCATATCCATTGTTTTATAGCATTGTGTGGAGGCGTGTTGGTTCCGGGAAAAAAAACCCTTGTTTAAGTCATGCATACATTTTTCGTTTGTCTCGACAATTTTCGAGGGACTTTATGTCGACATCTATTCATCTTAAGGTTTCCGTCTCTCTGGAATAGTTGGAAGATGCATTCTCTTGTTGTTTGTCCCATATGAAACAGGAGGTAAGGATGATTTTCTATGAGATTGTTGGGAAATGGATTGTGAAGGTGACGAGGGTCCATGAACAGGCCTGGTCGAGATAATAGAGTTGCAAGACATGTCTGCATCTGGTGATATCTCAATTTGTCATGAGATTGGATTTGATCCTCACTTTTGAATGTATGTGTCATTCATAAACTTTTCATCCTCTTGAATCCTCTGAACTGGACTAGGAACCGTCTTCTCAATTTCACCAGGTGATACCGAAGGGGTTTCTCCCAACTTCACCCGTGAATACCGGAGGTGTTTCTCCCAACTTGGGTCGATGAATGACAGAGGTGTTCTTCTTAACTCTGTCAGTGAATACCGGAGGTGTTCTTCTTAACTGCTTCGACGAATACCATAGGTGTTCTTCTTAATTGCTCCAGTCTCACCGACGATCATGTTCACAACTCCTCCAGAAAGGTTGGTGTGCTTGTTCTTAACCTTGTCAGTCTCATCGATAGACTTCCTCTCAACTTTATCGGTTGAGGTCATAAGTCTTTTCTTCTTTTGAAGAGAATTCATACAATCTTGAGAGCATGAGCGAGCTGGCTTAGAATTATTCTTTCGGAAGAGATGATCCAGCTTCATGCTGGCGATGCATGTAGAGAAGAATATTACATGGATAATTAGCTTACGTTGTTGTTTCTTATCCTTGAAAAACTCTCCAAATGTCGCATATCTTTTTAAGACTTTAATTAGAATTCTCCCTTTTATGGTTTGCCTCCCCTTTTTACCATAACTTTTGGCACTAATTAAAATTTATTTTATTTGTTAAATGCTTTTAAACCTAATTTTTTTTCATTTAGATTAAATTTGAATTATTTAAATTTAAAAGATTAAATTTTAAAATAATTTGTGTAACGCAAACCTTTTACCCAAGGCATTGTTGTATGGAGGCGTAAACCCAAGTGGGCGTACTTGTGCTCATGCCATTGGAGGGGAATTCAAAGAACCATAATTGCACCATGAAGAGCATGGGGAGGCGCCTCTAGCGAACCAACTGACTATGCCATTTAAACATTTCATTGGTGAAACATATGATGAGGTTGGTTTGGGAGAGAACTCCCTAACAATCGTTTTGGAACTTTCGGGCCTAGAATTTCAATTCTGTCAATTATGTTGGAATCATAATCAAGAAATTTATCTATTCTGGTGATGAAAAATGCACTTTGATAAACGTCGAAAAATTTCACTCCAATGCACTTTTTAATGAAATTTTGAGTCTTGTTATTATTGTTGGTTTACCATAATTGAGTTATGTCATTTCCTATGTCATTTTTGTTGTATAGGATCCTAGTTCATCATTCAGAATTGAGGTAACCTATATGTGGAAAAGAAATATAACTCCATGAAAATGGCTAATTGACGTTTGGAGCACTTAACATTGCTTAGGAGTTGGAAGGATAAATCTTCTTCTAAGGTGCATTTCAAGGACATTGCAAGAGTTATAGATGTTTTAGTTAACCCATCTGATGATAGATCAAAATTTCATGATCACGGTTTAGTCTTAAAATCAAGAAGAGCATAGTGAACAAGATGATGTGGTACACGAAATGCAAGTTACTAGAAACACAAACAAACTAGATTATGACTGCGGCATGAAGCAGGTCAAGGAGGGTAGACGATAACTCATCAATTATCCAATTGGGCATAGACATATTAATCATTGGAAATGAGAGGATCCTGACCGACAGGAGCGATGAGAAGGAGTTGATTTGGAGGGAAATAAAAGAGGTCTAAAGATGAAGGTGTGTCTTGTTTATAGGGTAGATGTTGGTGAAATAGAGAATATCTCATCGATACACTTAGTGTTGATGTGGGGTTGAAAATTTATTACTGGAATATTGGTGAAAAAAGAGGGAAATTGATCTAGGTGGATATTGGTAGCCACCCACCTTTTCCAAATTCCACTTGGCTCATCTTGATAGTTTTTCAGTTCAACACATTTCTCTGTAATGGTGACATCTCTTTGTAATTGTGGGTTCTGCACTTCCGGGGATGTCTTGAAGCCATACACAACATCCAGGTGGATATTGGTGGTCTCCCACCTATTCCAACTGGATTATTTTGGTAGTTTTCATGTCAGTACATCTTTTTGTACTTTGGGGGTCGTTTTGAGTCCCTAAACAACGTTTTTTGGGATTGCCACAGTCAAAATGTTAATGGAGTCAAATTTTGATGACATAATGTATAGTTCTCGAAAATATATTTCCAACGGGGTATCACACGCCTAAAACAGAGATCGTATGCAAAAGTTACAACCCCAAGAAGTTGATGTACTAACTTACCCCAACGGGGCCCACATGATTTTTGGTGCTTCATCTCCTAGGGTTAGGTTTTTGAATGTCTAGGGTTTTGACATTCATGTTTATTGTAAAAACACCTTCAAAGCCTCATTGTACTCATCTTCTTGTGAATGAGCATAGTTGTCACATCTCTTCTCAGAGATAAGATGCCACCATTCTAGTGAGTTCATTCACTCTGTATTTTTGCAATCTCTATACATTTATTTCATTAATAGAAATCATTTATTGTTGTATTTCTCTATTTCTGGAAATATTTGTGTGTATTTAATTGTGAAATTTCTGATTTCATTTTGTTCCGAAAATAATCTGGATCATTGGTATCAGAGCAGGTTGCTCTTGATCATTTTTTAGTGCATGTCCCCAACGAGGTCCGAGTATAGCAAGTTGGGTCTCGAGCTTGTCTCTCTTGAGGACAATCGCTCTCACATGCCCAAGAAACCCTCCATGGTGGAAGAAAAGAAAAATGACGGAGCATAAGATTCTATTAACATGTTGCTTGAGAAAGCTCTCGCACGACAGAGGGACGAAATGATGGAGAATTTTTCCCACATCCTTCAATGCATGTCGATAGCAACAAGAACATCTTCATGAAGCGACCACTTTGGAGGAACCTCTCCCTTCAAGGTATAATTTAATTTTGATATTCCCATATTTGAAGGTCATATAGATGCAGATGCCCTAGAAAAATGGTTAAATATGCTAGAAGGTTATTTATCTGTTCACAATATTTTCGATCGGGAAAAGATCACCTTCGCACTCCTCAAGTATCTCCCCCATCTCAAGCATTGGTGGGAAACTTACTAGGAGAAAATTTCCACAGAGGAATCTGGAATATATGGAGTCAATCCCACTTGGGATTTTTTTTTGGATGCGGTCAAGGAACAATATTACCCTATTGATAACTATGAAGACCAGTACATGAGATGGACCACACTATGGAAATAGAGGGGCCAAATAGTGTCGGAGTTCACAAATACTTTCCATACCTTGTGCACAAACTAGGTATCAAAGACTCTGAGCGACATCTGGTTCTGAAATACCATGGGGCTCTACATAGGTACATCCAAACAGAAATGGATTTCCTAAACATCTCATCAGTGGGATTTTCCTGTCGATATGCTGTCAAAATCGAGCATAAATTTAGGCACCAAAAAAAATGGGAGTTCGGGTCTGCAAATCCACAACAACCAAATCATAGTAAAGATATCCCTAACCAACAACCTCTTGACAACCAGTCCAATACACAGGAAAAGAAGGGTAAGGTAAAGATAAAGAATGGCACTAGGAAGTGGTGCGAATTCCACAAAATCCCTTGGCACAACACTAATGAATGTCGCTCAAAACAGTCATTGGTGGTCGATATCAAAGACAAGGAGCCAAACCCTGATTCAAAATCTTATACAGAAAATAATGAAAAAAGGAAGATCATCAACACAGACCCCACTGCTACCGTCACAACTACAATAATTCAACCAGAAGAACCAGCATGTCCTGAAGAGGGGGAACGCCTCTTCCATTCACAGAAGTGGGTGAAATGGACCCCATTTCATTTCACTATTGATAGTGGAATCCAGAAGAACCTCATCTCAATCAAGTTCATCAAATAGTTTGGGTTGTCAAAAACACCACACCTGCAACCTAACAACATCGGGTCGCTTCGCCAGGGACACGATCTCCATGTTAGCCAACAGTGTCACCTGTTCTATGGCATCAATCCCTTCAAGGATGAGGTAGTGTGTTATTTTTCCCCTCCTGATGACTGTGATGTTTTTTTGGGCCAACCACATATGTGGAAACGTCATGTTGTTTATGAGTCTCGAACCCGTAGTGTCATTATTACTCTAGGGGGTCAACTCTACAAGATACTAGAGGTAATTCCGACTATTGCTCCACCAAAACAGCGCCGCAAGGCAATCTCTGATACTGCTAAATTCGTCCTCTTCACAATCTGTTCAAAGGATGAACATAAGGCCACTACAACCTCTGCAGCCTAAACACCTTCTATCCAGCAAAAGAAGATCGCAGAAGGGAAATAATATATTGCTTCTTCGCCTACGATGGTTCCTACACAATGCCCCATCAAGCTAAGATACAATAGGTTGGTGGAACAGATTCAACCCCGCCAACAACATGTTCATGACAACCTTCCACAGACCAAGCATCACAACCTCTCTAGCAAGGCAAGTAGCTCACCAAAATTCAGATTCAGCCAATGCTTTCCCCTATTCCACGAGAACTCAACCCAATGGGTACCATTACTTCCTAAGGGGGGAATACTGATCCAGGTGGATATTGGTGGCCACCCACCTGTTCCAAATTCCACTTGGCTCATCTTCACAGTTTTCAGTTCAACACATTTCTCTATAATGGTAACATCTCTTTGTAATTGTGGGTTCTACCCTTTCGGGGCTACCTTGAAGCCCTACAAAGAATATAGGTGGATATTGATGGCCGCCCACCTATTTCAACTGTCTTATTTTGACATTTTTTATGTCAGTACATCTTTTTATACTTTCGAGGCCATTTTGAGGCCCTAAACAACATTTTTTGGGCTTTCCACAATCAAATTGTTATCAAAGTTTGAGTTTGATGGCACAATGTGTATTTCTCAAAAATACCTTTCCAACAGGCTATCACATGCCTAAAACGGAGATCGTATGCAAAAGTTACGACCCCGGGAAGTTGATGTACTAACTTACCCCAACGGGGCCCATATGACTTTTGGTGCTTCATCTCCTAGGGTTAGGTTTTTGGATGTCTGGGGTTTTGACATTCATGTTTATTGTAAAAAGGCCTTCAGAACCTCATTATACTCATCTTATTGTGAATGAGTGTAGCCGTCACATCTCTTCTTAGAGATAAGTTGTCACCATTCTAGCGAGTTCGTTCACACTGTGTTTTTACAGTCTCTGTACATTTATTTCATTAATAGAAATCATGTATTGTTGTATTTCTCTATTTCTGGAAATATTTGTGTGTATTTCATTATAATATCTCTGCTTTCATTTTGTTCTGAAAATAATCTAGATCATAAACGCATTAATAAGTAGCGCAAAGGCGAGGGGGAGACGAACCTCGTTAATACAGTTTATCAGAGAGAAAGGAAATAACTTTGTCGATCACAATGTATCGGTGAAGATGAAAGGAATTTCGTTGGTGTAAGTTTGTACATGGCGAATACAATCGTGTGAACATCTTTTGTGTATCGGAATTGATCACGTGAACTTCTCCAAAAGTGCACTAGTGTATAGGCCAAGTTTGTGGGAAGGTGGTTGATACATTGACTAGGAAATCACTAATATTTTGAATTGGTTGTGTCGACAGAGGAAGAAGGGGGTTTGTCGATATTCTATGCATATATGAATAAAAAGAGAACTTGTTGAAATGTGTATCAATGGGTTAGTGTGATTTGAAGAGACATGGAAAATGGAAAATTATGGAGAGTGTGAATAAAGACTTGAGCTTTTATTTGCTTGGGAGAGAGACTGAGAGGCTTTCCAGTAGAAAAAATTGAAGGGGGGACCAATTTATTCTCTTACATAAAAGATAAGAGAATAAAATAGGGAGGTTGTTGTGCATGAGAAACAAATGGTGACACACTGGGTGAAGGAAAAATATCTTCTAGTCTTTCCTAATTGATAAGGAGAAAATGTAGAGGGTCATAAAATTACTTTTAAGATCAAAGATTCTGAATATAATGTGAAAAAATTACCTGAAAGATTTCATTATGGTGGGCTCAATGGTGATACTTGCATGTCATCTAGTAGAGTTCATTTTTTTATTTCCTTACATTGCATCGATGATTAGAGTTGGTATCTCTGCCCTGAGGCTTATATAAGTTTGGGATAAAGAAATATTTTCCACCAGGTGCATATATATATATATATATATATATATCGCAGGTGTTGTTCCACTTCTCATAAGTGTTCATAGCCCTGATGGAGTTAGCATGGCATCAAAGGCCTTGCTCCGCTACCAACGAGCATCCATAAACTTGGTAGATATATCTGCATGTCCCCTAGTCTGGTCAAACTTTCTTTCCCATTTCTTCCTAGTTTATTAGTGCATGCTTAGCATTCAGTGGATGGGGAAAGCAACGAACTTTTATCCTAGTAGGGGATGAATACCAACTATTGATATTTATTTGAATATTTGTTTCACCTAGCTACATAAATTTATCCCTTTTGGTTTTCATCCTTTATATACTTTGACACTTCACCTTCCATGCGAGCAACTACTTAGTGTGTGAATAGTTCCCCAATTACATAGGATCTACTCACCAGGAAATATGCAAGAATGACCATTGATTAACCACTATGTTAAGTCATGGTTGAACCGTTGTTACAATATTCCAAAGAAGTTTTGATTTATATTCAAACAGAGGCCCCTAATTCTACTCATGATCTAGGAAAGAGATGCAAGCTAACTCGAGCCCATTTCCAGTGCAAAGATGTTTCCTATAAATTTCAAATGGAGGTTAAATGTCTGTATGTCATCGAATCTAATTAGGGATCATAAAACAAACAATTTTTTTTTTTTAAATGAACCACCCCCAAGGGAAATGATGGTCTAGAAAAAAAGAGAAGAGACGTGTCGAATTAGAAGAATAACTTGGCCCAACACCCTGTATAACTTAAGAAGAAATATTGGATAAATGATGATCAAAGATATGCATTCAATAGAGAAAGTAAACTGAAAAAGAGATTAAGATATGTAAATGTTTCCAACATCTTTCAAGGATGTTCATGCATCCCAACTAGCAAGAAGTCTACATCCTCTTGAAAATACTAATCCATGTGAAAGTGTTTATGTGTATTATATTTATTCAGATGGGCTTTGTTGCTAACGTTGACTGAGAATTGTATTCTTCATCATGGTTTTCTAAAAACTTCCAACTCATTTTGCATCTTTGTGCTTTAGGGGATAAGGGTTGTCCAGAGCTCCAATTTCTTGTCCACTAGATAGTTCTTCTTTGTCCTTACGAGATCTTTACTCGACTTTTCCAACCCTAAAACGTATGCTACAATGTGATATGCTCAATTAACCATAGTTTTTATTATGCACTTGTACATGTTTCATGATCAATTCAGATTCTCTAAAGACACACGTCTTCCTCAAACCATGTCCTTCTTTTCAGGTGGGTATAACCTTCCATGATCAAAATCTGTTTGGATGTTTGAAATCAAATCATGAGTATAACCTTTTCTTGTTGCCAATATCCTAGTAGAGAGTTGGAATCAACTTTGCTTGATTGTTCGTATACTGAGTGAAAGTCCTCTTTCGAGCGACAAATGATTATGGTTGTAATGATCATCGATTCTTCTCTAAAGAGGTGCATTTGAGAATAATGTTTTTGATCAATGTCTGATCCAGGTGGATATCGATGGCTACCCACCTTCTCCAACTGGCCCAAAACATGTTTCTGGCAATTTTGGTAATTTACTATTTTTAGCAATTTTTAACTTCCGGGGCCATTTTGAGGCCCTAAACGATGTTTTTTGAGAAAACATGGAGCAACATGGAACAAAGATCGATGTTGCTCACCCAAAATTTGTATTTCTCGGATAGATCTTTCCAACGAGCTGTTGAGCGCCCCAAACGAAGATCGTATGCAAAAGTTACACCCCTGGGATGTTGACGTATCAACTACCCCCATCGGGGCCCACAAACCTTTTGGACTTTCATCTTCCGGGGTTAGGGTTTTGGATTTTACTTAAGTTAAAAAGGCCCTTAGAGCCTCATTGTAATAATCATCTTCTCACAGATGCGAGTAGCCGTCACATCTCTTCTCAGAGATAAGCTACCACCATTCTAGCGAGTCTTTTAGTCTGTACTTTTACACTCTCTGTACATTTATTTCATTAATAGAAATCGTGTATTACTGTATATCTGTGACTCTTGTTATTTCTGCTATATCTCTGTTATATTTTTGTCTCTCTTGCAATATCTCTGAATATTTCTATGTTATATTTCCGCTCTCATTTCGTACCAAAAATAATTCGGATCAGTGGTATCAGAGCAGGCTGCTCTTGATTGTTTTCAGTGCATGTCCCCGATGAGGTCTGAGTATAGAAAGTTGGGTCTCGAGCTTGTCTCTCTTGAGGAAAGTCGCTCTCGCACACCCAAGAAAACCTCAATGGCGGAAGAAAATAAAAACGACGGAGCAGACGATCCTATCAGTCTCTTGCTTGAGCAAGCTCTCACGCGATAGAGGGACGAAATGATGTTGAATTTTGCCCACATCCTTCAACGCCTGTCGATAGCATCAAGTGTATCTTCATCAAGAGGCCACTTTGGAGGCACCTTGCCTTTCAAGGTACAAGTTAACTTTGATATTCTTGTATTTGAAGGACAGATAGATGCAGAAGCCTTAGAAAAATGGTTAAATCTGCTAGAAGGTTATTTCTCTGTTCACAATTTTTTTGATAAGGAAACGATCACCTTCGCACTCCTTAAGGCTCTCCCCCATGTCAAACATTGGTGGGAAACTTACTGGGAGTAGAGTTCCACAGAGGAGTCTGGAATATATGGGGTCGAGCCCA